>APFE031449606.1:36855-94355 GCA_000404065.3 Pinus taeda | reverse complement strand
CGTCAAAATTTGTATGGAGGTGGATCTCAACAAAGGATTCTTGGATTGCATCCTCCTGACTCATAACCAGCATTGTTGGACATAGTTTCTAGATTTTGAAAACATGGCTTTCAAATGTTGAATATGTAGACAGACATGAAATCTACAAAATATATGTCCAGAGGCCAAAAAAGACCCACGAAGGAAGAATAAATCAAGGAAACAACCCAAAGGATGGAAATTTCCTCAGCCTCTGCCCGATGATGAAGTGCATAAAGAAGAGATGGAGCCCTTTACCAATGAAGAAATTCAGAATTCACAAGAAAATGTAGAAAATAAAGAAACAAAACATGAAGAGTCAACAATCCCCACCATTGTAGCGTAGAAGGAAGGAAGACCTGAGTCTAAGGAACTGGGAGGATACAAACAACAAAATGTTTCAGATAGCTCAGACTCAGGTAAGGAAGTTCCGAAAATGGATGAGGAGAACCAACTAGCTCTTGTATCAACTACTCCATCTCAAGGAGAATGGCGGGAAGTAGAAAATAAGAAATGGAGGAAAGGGTAACCTATTTCTCTATAGTTTATTTATTTTTGCTTTGTGATCACCAGTCTTTACTAACTTGATGAATGATTTTCAAGCATCTACAACCTGTAATTTTGTTTTCATTAATAAAATTATGATTTTTCCTGGGGCAATACATAGATATATATATATATATATATATATATATATATATATATATATATATATATATATATATATATATATATAATGGATCATATACTCTTTTTCTTGCATAGATTTTGATTTCAATGCAAGAATGTAGTTTGATCAAATGTTGGCATTCTCAATATAGAACCAATTTGATGGTTTTCTTCATGATAGAATTTGACTCGGCATTGTGCTTTGGCTTTATATCTAACTTTGATTGATTTATTTATTGATATCTCTGCAAAAGAATTATTTACAATAGTATTGTGATAGTTTAGATGCTAGATGGAACCTAGATGTCTTCATATGAATACAAACTCAAGCATATATATGTCTTCATTTAGAAATTGCACATAATATGGTTCATATGTCTGTCATATGGTACTTCATGATGAAGGATTCTAGAAACCAGACATAAAGATGTATAGAATTTGCTCCTCTAGGCTTGATGTTAGCACATGTGCTTGCACTTTATATATTCGAAGAAATCTCTAGTTTTGATTTATTCATAGTCCAACTATTATTAATTGAGTACGTGAGTAATATAATATATTTTGATGCATATGTCATAAATATCTAGATAACAAATACTGAAGAAATTTGAAAAGTTCTAACGATGTACAAATATACTATGAACTAGGATCGTATTCAAAATGTTTTGACTAGATATGCAAATATGACACTGTAATTTTGAAAATGCTTATTTACTTGTCATATATATACACTTTTGCACAAAACTTGAATCAAATAATAAACCTTTGAATGATGAACTTAGTTGAAGATGGCCTGGTTCTACAATATAAGCTGGTATTTTCGTGTTGCTTCTCTAGTTGCCTCAAAGTCTTGACACTTAAACATTGTTGCTATTCATATACTTTTTGTGTCTAATCATATGCTTCTTGTTGCTCTTATTTACTTCTTATTAATTCATGACAGGTTTTAAAAAAATTGTACATAAAAAATTATACACAAATATTGTTTCAAAATGACAACATGATGATCCCAAGCAATAAAATCACAGTGTTGATGTATTGTATCAGAGAAAAATATGGATAGAGTTGTTGCATGTATAGTGCCAAAGAACCTATCATATGACGAATGGAGGTTGTTCTGAAACCCGAGTCACCCCATCTATGGTCTCTTGAATTTTCCATGTGCCCATAACTTGTTGAAGACCCTCTTTAGATAAGATATATGCTTGAGTGTTATGTTCCTTGTATATGTGGCAAACAGAGATGGAGTCAAAAGCCTGCCCAATTAAGGACTAGTTCTCACCAACTCCGTTATGAAATGGGGTGCTAGAAAAGGCCAAAAGACGTGTGGGAGGAAAGAGTATGTATTTTTTGCTCTTCTAGAAAAGTGGAAAGAGAAAAGCATTTCATTTTAGAATATGAGCCCTTCAAAGACAAGAGGGAAAGTTATGCAGGCATTCTTGCATCTAGCTCTCGGGATAATCTATTCACGAAATGTTTATTTAGAAACTAAAAGCGTTTATTGTGAAACTTTACAAAAACACCAAATACCATAACTAAATAGAAAAACAATATGTCCCATAAACTACTTTTAACCTCATAAACATTAAAATAATTTCATTTCATAATTAAAATTTCTTAAAAAAATCCAAAGATAAACCCATACAACAAAAACATTTTATAAAATTAAAATATATGATGTGTCATTGTCAATATACACCTACAATTAAAATATATGATGTGTCATTGTCATTATACACCTACTATGTTAAAAGTAGCACGGTCCCCGACTCACAACTATTTCACGGCTTTTGGGGCCGCAAGAACGGGAATATTAAAACAAATTGTATATTTTTAATATTTCTTATAAATGTGTATGCTATTATCCACTTTTAATTTTAAAATTATTATTATTATATTTTTATTTCTTTCTTATTATTTTGTAATTATTATATTTTATTTTATTATTTTAAAATGATTATATTTATTATATGATATTATTATTTTATAATTATTATAGGTATTAGGTTAATATTATATTATAATCATTGAAATCTTTATATTTTACGTTAATAATATATATTGATTTATTATATTTGCTATTGAGTATGGTATTATATATTTGTTTTTTTATTATTTTATTTTTATTCAAAAATAAATAAATTTATTTGTATTTTAATATTATTAGAAGGCATAATGTTATGTGGATAATTATTTTTAGTAATTTTTTGATACATTGTTATGAATTTTAGATATTTTTAGATTTTTATTGTTAAGTTTTATAGGAAATTACAAAAAATAAAAACGTTTGAAAATAGTTCATACTTAATACTTATCATCAAATACTACCCACCCTAATTTAAGTAAGTAAATAACTACAAGACCTAAATAAATACACTTACTAGGAATTGTTACTACTCACTATTATTTATGTTTTTTTTAATACTTTAATAAGAGTAAAAATATAAATGTGTAGATTTTTTAGTGATTAGTACCCACCAAATTTTATGCAAGTCTTTGCCCTTAGTAGACAATTATTTTTTTAGTTTCATATATCAATTTGCAATTTTTTTGAAAGCATAATTTCCACTTAAATGGGGGGACTACAATGCTTGCAACACTTGTTCTTATCCATTATTGTGTTGGGAAGCAATTGATGGTAAATGTGTCATTTACTTCCTTCAAAGCTTAAGAATAAAAAATCACTACTTAAATATCTAAAAATAATGCACGAATATTGCAACTATATTCATAAATTATGGCATAAAATATGTGAGATAGTTATCCACATGGCATTATTTTATGGGAAGGTTGCAATAAGATCTTCAAGTAATGGTCCAATCAAATGCTTGAAAAATAATTTTTTAAATAATATTGAAAAATAAAGTTAAGTATTAAAAGTTGCATTGGTCAATGCTAAACTAATAGTCATCATCAAGACTAATAATAACAAAATGAAATCTTATTAACCATTAATTATTAAAATATAACTTAATTATTTTAGGCCTAGCCTATCTTATAGAGGAAATAGCTTTTTTCATGTGATACAATTTCAAGCAAGAATGTGATTTTTTGTTGTTTAAAATACATTTTTTAATGCATAAACAAATTCACCATGAAAAACCCATATGGCACACGACTTTTATAGACAAACTCAAGTTTTTTTAAATCTTCTCTAGATTTTGGTTAAAATTAACCAGAAAAAAATGTCGTGAAAATGGCGTTTGCGTTTATAAGTTAGACTACGCCAATATTTTATAATATTTAAACTAGCAATTGCACCAGATGTTGCAAAGGGAACGTTGTAAGACGAGAACATACGGAAGAGTGGCATCGAAGATAGGAGTGAGAATTCTATGTAGTTTTAATTATTTATTAGTGATTTTGTGAGATAGAGTTTGAAATTGGAATTTTACAGAATTGATTTATATCATTAATTGTAATTTACATAATCAAATTTTAAACTGTTTGAGGAAAAAAAGAGAAAGGGAAAAGAAGGAAGAAGATGAGATATTTGCATAATGTATAATTATATGAGGATGAAGATGAGATATAATTGTAGTTTGGTTTACGAGGGATTTTATTGTCCCAAGATGCCACGTGTTTAACTAATCAGCGTTGGTGTCAAGAGATAACCTTGGGCAACAGACTGCGACGTTGTAGTATCTACATTGAATCTCTTAAAAAAATTATATATCTTACTTTTATACTCTCCTGGAATTATCTGTTCACTGCTATTGTGTGCTTCTCTATGTAAGGGTGTTGTAAATTGCTAATGTTGGGCCTCTTGTAAATAAGATCTCTATTGGGAAATAAGGGCAACAAAAATTTAAAGAGGGCAAGGCTTGGAAGGTGTCTTGTTGTAACTGCCTATGCACTTGTCTTTGCTACGTATATTTTGCTATTAAAAAAGATAGAAAAGTTTGTATATGTATGTAATTATGCAAGATAGTTCATATGTGTAATTATGTATTAGTGGAGTTTTCCTGGCTTATTATCATTAGCACTAATTCTAGTTTCTCTCTAGCGTTGATATGACTTACAAGGTCAATTCATCTATATGGTCTGCCAATATGGTTGGTGAGGTTAGTCAGCAGGGTCGGTTCATCATAATGTTGAGAAATTGTTTTTGAAAACAATTCAAGTGAAGACATTTGTGTTGGACATACCAAATAGAAGCTTACAAAAGCTAAAACAAGAAAATAGTTGAAGCAAGCAAAACAACATGCCAAGATACAAGCAAAAGCAGTAAGACAATATGTCAAAGAAAGCAAAGAACCAAAGTGAACAATGCTAGAGGAATTGGAGAAGGACCTTTCTATTGACAAATTGTTTGCTCAACAAAAAGGTCTAGATAACAGAGATTGGAACTGGGCTAATTTTTGATCCAAAGAAACTTTGAAGGAACTAGTAGGGATGTGTAGTGATGAGGACAAAAACATTTTGCAACTTGCACTGCTTTCATCTGTGGCTGTTTTCAAGGACTTTATCCCAAGCCACTGAGTGAGGCTTCCCACAGAAAAGGACATGCAGATGAAATTTTCTATAGAAAGAAAGTTAAAAGCCAATATGTCAAATAAAGCAAAGAACCAAAGTGAGCAATGTTAGAGGAACTCGAGGACCTTTCTATTGAAGAATTGTTTTCTCAACGAAAACGTCCAGATATTAGAGATTGGAACTGGGCTACTTTTTGATCCACAGAAAGATATTTCGACTTTGAAGGAGTTAGTAGATATGTGTAGTGACAAGGACAAAAACATTTCGTAACTTGCACTACTTTCATCTGTGACCATTTTCAAGGACTTTATCCCAGGTCACAGAGAGAGGCTTCCCACATAAAAGGATATGGAGATGAAATTTTCTATAGAAAAAATAATTAATTAATTAATTAAAAAAAAAAAAAAAAAAAAAAAAAAAAAAAAAAAAACTTATTACGAATCCACTCGTCTACAATGTTAATAAACATTTCTACAGAAGTTGATGACCTTAGGAAAGGTTTCCTTGCACCAAATTGCACTTCGATGTATCTGTATTTTACTAGAATCCATTCCACACTTTAATTGTCAGAACTTTCTAGCTGTGATTAACCTGCACATGAGCTCCATTGAGAATTAAAGAGGAGATTGAGTTGTGATGTCGTAGGATAACTTTTTTTGACTGAGGGAAAGCATTCAAAACTCAAGGGATTGCCAAAGGATTAAAATGAAAAATTTATGTTAAAAATTGTTTTTTATATAATAATAGGTCTCAACCATGTTGTATGAATGTACATTCCAAATCTTGTGATTTAAAATGTTATTCACCTGTTAAGAATAAAACATATTTATGATGCATATTTGGTCAAGCCCATTGGAGATACCTGGTAAGCATTGGTATAAAAAATAAAATGTGGATATTCACAACCCTAAATGCGTTTACATAAGTGAAATTGTTTAAATATGTAAGAGGTAATCTAAAAGGATCATTTACATTCTGAAATTTGGTAAATGTAATAAGAAAATAGAGGAAAACTATGAATGCATATGGTTTTGATGTACAATTTGTATATATATATATATATATATATATATATATATATATATATATATATATATATATATATACATATACATATACATATACATATAGATAAATTAAAAAATGTTTTCTTGCGAGCTAGGACAAATTATGTGGAAATGATATACCTATACCTTTCTAGGAATAAGCGAGCAATCAACTGCAAAACCAACACTTTAATGTTTTGGGGGAGCTTTACTCATGGGATAAGTTTAAGGTGATTTTACAACATGGTATTTAGCTAAGTCTCACCCAAAATTAGAAGATATAATTTGATGACATTAGGAAAGTGTTATTCCTTGCACCAAATTGCAATTCCTTGTATGTGTATTTATTGAATCCATTCCACACTTTAATTATCGAAACAACTTACTCCATTGGGAATTTAAAGAGGAGATTGAGTTCTGCTGCCATAAGATCACTTTTTTTGGCTGAGGGAAAGAATTCACAGCGCAAGGGATTATCAAGGGATTAAAATGCAAATTTATGTTAAAATTTGTTTGTTATATAATAAAATGTCTCAACGCTGAAATTTTCAAGCCCAAAAAAATTGCGGGACAACCATGATGTATGAATGTACATTTCAAATCTTGTGATTTACCATGTTATTCACCTCTCAAGAATAAAACATATTTGGTCAAGCCCATTGGAGATACTTGGTAAGCATGGGTATAAAAAATAAAATGAGGATATTTACAACTTTAAATACATTTAGATAAGAGGAAAAATAAATATAAATTAAAAAACATTTCTCGCGAGCTAGGACAAATTGTGTGGAAATGATAAGCTTAGACCTTGCCAAGCATTCTTGGAAGCAAGCAATTAAGTGAAAAACCAACCTTGTTTATGTTTTGAGAGATTTGTTCATGGGATAATTTTAAGGCATAGTTACCAAGTTTGGTCGTATTGGCTGAGAAAAAAAAAATAAAAAAAAATAAATAAATAAATAAATAAATCCGTTAGTATGGTTCAGTTCTCACAAAAAAAAAAAAAAAAAATCCGTTAGTATGGTTCAGTTCTCATGATAATGCATTAATTTTAATACGATACGACATTTTTTGTTTACGAAATCAATTCAAGTTTACAATGAGCATGGTTACCTGGTTCCAATTGAACTTCGAGCCACCTATTGTGATTTTGAGCAACAAGGCTCAGCAGAGGCAAGGCTCTTTGAAAGAGTTTATGATTCTCCAGGCTCAACAAGGACATTGCTATCTTAAATAGTGATATGATTCTCCTCTAATTGATGAGTAAACAACCATAGTAGAATAGTCACAATTTTATATCTAGAAAATTATAGTTACAAAAAATTAGCAAGTTTCTTATTAAAAGATTGCGACTTTTTTATTAAAAAATTACAAATATATATATAATATATAATATATATATATATTAAAAATGCAAAAACTTTAAAATATTCACATTTACATGATTTTATTGGATTATAGCCATTAGGTTCATTGTAAATTGATGTCTAGAATTCAATTAAAAGGGTCTTTTTTATCCACCACAGATATTAATTTACACACTTAAAATTTGCAAACATTTCGGACAATGTTGAGTGCCAAATAGCCTTATGTGCACACAAAATCCCTTCCTTCTCTTTGGAGTATGTGAGTCACTTCCCAGTGCGATGATTTTACAAGGGTCTCCTATTCATTTATTATATCTAAATATTATCTTGGAAAATTGCAAAACCTCCTCGACATAATATCTTATCAATCTCGTCCATTACAGGTCCCAGTTGGCACCTATAGCAAAAAATTGAATTATTAACAAGAAATTTGAGCAGAAAGTGAGACAATCCAAAAATGTCTAAATATTATTTAACATCAACAATATCTAAGATCGTGATTTAAATATCCTACATACTTGATCATGTTGCACAAATAAGATAAGTTTAAGGCTACATTCAGAGAAACAAAGAACATTGACATGGGGTCCTCAATTTTTGTTCTTCACTTATCAAACAAAAATAAAATGCACAAATAATTTGAATGTCGCTTTAGACTAAAAGGAAATCTTAGAACCCTCAAAAACCTCAGTGTTAGATGCACCACAATCTTAAACAAAATCAATACAAGTACATTATTGAATGCAGAGACTCACATGACACTGACATCACCAACAATACCAATAACCATTCCTGTAGGAAGAACTTAGATCCTGCATCCTAGTCCCAATGAAAGATGTGCATAGCCATCAAATATATAATAGGACTTTTCCTTGGGGTTAATCCTTGTGCTGGTAATCACATAAATAATCAAACCATAAATAACCATCACTCCAACCATGACGAATGGAACAATCGATTTCGTCATAAGGCCCGGCCTCATTACACCCATGGAGGCCACACCCATGCCACTCTTAGCAGTTCCATATGCAGCTCCCATGCCTGCAAAATTCACAATAAATTGGTACCTTCAGATCAGATATGTACCCTGATTCGAACATCCGACCTCCCACAAATAATTCCATCATAAAAACTAAAGACGAGAAGAAAAAAAGGTCTATCAAGATTTTAGAAAGGGTGAATTTAAAAGGTTGGGGGGTTTACATGAGAACATGACCACTGTGGCAGCCGCAAGAAAGTCTAAGAATGGAGCAGTATCAACTCCGCCGAATACGTCCACCATTTTAACTGAAATATGGGACGAGATTCTCGTCAGAACATCGAAGGTTTTTCAGAGTTTTAGAGCCTCCAAAAGATATCAAACCTCGAAGCTTGAACATGCAAGTGTCTTTCCCAATCCAGATGCAATCTTAGAGCATTAAAGAAGAGGTGATCACGTAACTATTAATCATGATATGCTATTAACATCTGCAAAATTGGTTTTAAGTAATTTATTGATCCCTTTTAGGCATGATAGTCACCCTCTTCGCATGAATGGTGTACAAGTTTGTATCCTCGAACAAACCCACAAGATAGGCCTCTGCAGCCTCCTGAAGTGCCAAAACTACGTGACTTTGGAATTGCTAATCCATCCACAAAAAGACGAAATAAACTAATTAGATAGATCAAGATATTGTTAACCACCATCACCCTTTCCCTAACACCTGTTTTTCTTCCTCCTCTAATCGGTTGCCCCTCGCACCACATTAAATCGATTGCTCAACTTGATTTTCCTTCATCTTTCCTATCAACGACCCTCCTCTCTTTACGTTAGCAATCAACAACATAACACAACACCTGTTTTTCTTCCTCCTCTAATCGGTTGCCCCTCGCACCACATTAAATCGATTGCTCAACTTGATTTTCCTTCATCTTTCCTATCAACGACCCTCCTCTCTTTACGTTAGCAATCAACAACATAACACAAAATATTGTGTAGCAACGACTGAGATGATAATAATCTAATGGATCTTAGTAGTTTGATCATTTAACACAATGATCCGATAGCTCAAGATTGCACACAATGGCATGGGAGGGGAGTTCTTCTCAAAGCGAATGCCTTACAATGTAATTACTTTTATAATAAATATTGTTAACTAACAAGTTCAAAATTAATAAATATTTTTTTTTCCAATGTGGTTCACGGACAAAGTGGCCACTACATCCACGGAAAATCCAAGGAGATCAACACGAAGGGGTCTACCTGCCAGCAAAACTACAAATGCCTAACCTCAAGGGTGTCGAGCATATTTGACCCTGTGACCTCCCAAATGAGGAGGTACTTAGCAAAGTGAACTCAACCAACTAAGCTATCCCTTAGGGCTTAAAATTAATAAGTATTATTAATTAACAAGTTTAAAATTGTATTAGCCAAATTAAATAACTTTATTAATAAACAAATACATTGTGATAAACTCATTAATAATTAAGTGAAAATTAATTCAAACCATAATTTTTTAATATATATTAAAATACTTAGACACTTAAAAATTAATATAAAATAAAAACCATTTATTTATATTGTTTAGGTATTTATTTTTTATTATAAAATTTGGTTTAAGCGCAACACATAATCTAATGAGGCTTCAAATTTTCTTGGAAACCAGTGGAATTTTCGGCAAGATTTTTACAAAATCCGATTGAAATTTTGGGAAATTTGAGTTACAACTGTCAATTTTCAAGATTTTGGGTGCACCATGGATTTCAATGGTGTTGAATCCATTTCCATTATTAAAACAAGATTCAAGCACTCCTATTAGATTTGTTGAGAAAAAAATGGCCAGGTTCCAATGATTTTTTGACGTCCGGGCAAATTTGCTACCTCGGCCAAAATGAGATGAATTTCAACAACTAAATTAAATTTCAGTAAAATTTATTTTTTTACTTTTATTTATTTATTTATTTATTATTTTTATTTTTATCAATAAGAAATTAATAATAAATTGAAATGGTTATCAATTCAAACAACAAATAACTATAAAGCAACTCCATTTTTAATATTTATATTTTTAAAGGAATATATTCAACATATATATATCTGCTAAGAACAAGTACATTTTAAAATATCTCTATCTATAATGTATACAGAAAATGTAGAACCATCTAGAAAACCTTCTTAACAAAAACATTAGACACTTACAATAAGACATTACTATTGTTGTTAGGTAGGATTGTATTCTCCATTGTCACAATGCAAAATTACAATTAACAAAATACCACATTTTACCAATGAGTAAAACCTAAATTGATTGGACTCTAAACCTTAACACTAACTTGAATTCAATACTTTTACTTGAATTTAGCTATATTTAACCTAAAGGTACTAGCTACTATGTAGCACCAATGAGTAAAACCTAAATTGACTGGACTCTAAACCTTAACCTTAACACTAACTTGAATTCAATATTTTTACTTGAATTTAGCTATATTTAATCTAACCTGCGATTACTAGATACTATGTAGCACTTATAACATTATAGGTTCAAAGCCATTATATTGAAGTTTATCATGTCACTTGTTGAAATTGAATCAACGTGGGGAGGATCCCAATCTTTCCTCCCACCATGTCACTTGCTGAAATTGAATCAAGATGGAGAGCATCCCAATCTTTCCTCCCACCACTTGAAATAAACCCAATTGCTAGAATTATTTCTATTTATATAATATAGGGTTAAATTTTTTAACGTGTTAATTATAATTTTCCGTTTTTTTTTTTAACTAAGGAATATGATTTAACCTTAGAATTTGCGATCCATAATGTAAATGAAAATGTCTTTCGGATTAATCACATCATTAGGATTTGGTCAACATTTTGAACCAACTAATGTGGTTCATCCTCAAAATAAAGGTTCAAAGCATCCTTTATCCTGAGGATGAACCACATTAGTTGGTTCTAAACGTCCACCAAATCCTAATGATGTGGTTAATTCGAAAGACATTCTCATTTACAATATAACTTAATTTTAATTTATTTATCAATATTTATTGGGTGGACAATAGGGAGTTAACCTCAATAATTATTTATTAAAGGTTGAGATTTATGTTAAAGTAGTTATACCATTTCAAAATGATAGTGTGTAAAATTTTAATTTAAATATTAACCACTCTAGACCCATCTTAACTCCCAGGGATCAAATCTCTTTTCAGTCTTTTAGAGGTTCCTCCTTCAGAGATTTGATCCCTCTTGGAGCTCGAGTTAAGATAAATTTAGGCTACTTTAATTATTAATTATTATTAATTATAAATATAAATATACATAATTATTTTATTTTTATTTTATGTAATTTAAAAGAGTCAAATGTTTAATAGAACAAAAACATACAACATCTCATTCATACTGGCTTCCAGAGTTGACAGCTCAATAATTATTAGGTGGATGGTAGGATACATAAATCATTGGTTGAGATTTATCTCCAAAGTAGTTATGCCATTTTCACTCTTTTAATTAAATTGATTAATTAAAAAAATGTCATATGAACAAATGTCAAGGGAGTTATGGTTTTTTGGGCATGTGTTATTGATAAGCCATGGTATTGGCCCTGGTATTGTAATAAAACTTATTTATCAAGAATCTCCATGGTAAAATGGGGGTAAATCTCCATGGTTAATAATCTTTTTCTATGTTTATTTATTTATTTTCTTATTTTTCTTATTATTTTCTTTAGTCTAAGCCCCTATATTGGATGGAAGAAGTATAAACATCCACAATGAGATGCTTATCACCAAGATTGTGTAAGACTCGATATATATATATATTGTTAACTTATGTTAAATAATTTAGAATTAATAATAATTTAAACTTATATATTAATTATTTTTATAATTAATAATAATTTAAAATAAAATTGTGATTTAGTTATTGTTTATTATTTTAGTACGTGTTTTGATGCTTATTATGGATTGATGACTACATTTACGAACAATTTAATTTATATGGCTACATTGGTTAAAAATAAATGTCATATGAACATGAGTTATGGTTTTTTGGACATGTGTTATTAGTGAGACATGGTATTGCTCAAACTTATTATGCTCATAGGTGCTCTCCAGCCAATATGGAAGAGATGTTGTAATGTCATGTTATGTTATGTAAACATTTTGACTTGGTCAAATAAAAAAATAATACTAATTTATCTTTGGTGATTTTTGGCCTCTAGGTTTTTACAACCCATGGTTTTACATATGGTATTTGTTATGGTGAAACTTATTTAAAGGCTTGAAAAAATCTATAATGGAATGTAAGAGTATGAGTTTAGCTCCATCTTAACTTCGAACTTGATCCCTCTGGAGCTTGGTAGATTTGTATTTAAGATGGATTAGGATGATTTATAAGTTAGGAATCTTCATGGTAAAGTAGGGTGAATCTCCATACCTAAAAATGTTGTCATTTTTTTAAATGCATATATTAGTTCTTTTTAATAATAATAATAATTTAAAGTAAAGTTATAATTTGGTTAATTTTTATATTTTTTAAGTATTGGCAATGTGAGATGTGAGGTAAGTGTTTTGATACATTTAAATTATATGGTTGGGTTAGTTTTTATGACACTAAAAGGATTTTGTATCAAAGAATTGTTATACTATTGATTTGTTTAACTTCTCAACTCATCAAAATTATGGTGATTTAGCAATGTTTCACTTAAAACTTTTAAAACTAAAAACTAAAATTTTAAAAGAAATCAAGTAATTTGTTACCTTTTTAAGGTTTAATAAATCAAAGTAGATCTTATGGAACTCTAAGAATCACCAGTATCATATATAACTGTGTAGTGAATTTAAAATTTAATATAAATCAATTTTCATTTAAAAATATATTTTAATTTCAATATCAATGTTTATTCAAAGTTAAAGTTGGATATACCCGGATGTGGGTGATTTACATCACAGTTAATGACTTCATTAATAGTTGTCGGCATACTGTCCTGCCATATGCAGCGGAGCGCTCATCTCCAGGCTCGCGTAAGGCTCAAACTAGCTCACATTATGTGCGTTCAATTTAGCCTGCAGGTTGAATTAATGATTCTCCTCGAAAGATACAAGGCTCAGATGGTTATTACTCTGAAGTTCGCGGCCTTTTTCTCCACGGCTCGCTCTCCGGCTTCCTGCGACGGTCCCTCCCCTCTAAAGTTTATTTGCAGAAGACATTCCTTTGCTATCAGTGACAAGTTCAGGCCAATTCAGGCGCTTAATATCCAGTGCTGCTTCTCCCCTAGCCTGCCCTGCTCTGGGCATTCGCGTTTTCTCCCTGTTGGTTGTATCGCTCTGGTACCCCCACCTGCTCTGCAACTCCTTCCTCCTGCAATTTGGCCACAGTCTGACATAGGATGCGGAGCCGTCATGGCGGAAGCCGTGGAGGTCGCAGGCGGTCTCAGACTGCTCAAGGTGCTAATCAGTATTTTCACCACGCATCCCAGTCCGCCTTTCATGCTATGACGCCTCCGTCTAGCCCTCCCGTAGACCATTCCCGTATCATGCTTTTCAGAACTACCATTTTAGGTTCCAGAGCAGCTTAATCAGGCCTATCACCTCTGCTAACATTTCCATTATCTTCACGGACGAGGAGTCTCAACCTCTTGCTTCTGTGAGCACAATGGGAGATTCCTCTCAGGAAGGTCTCAGAATTGTGGACGACCATGGTTTTGCGAATCAATCGGGAGATGTAGGTCAGGCCAGCAAGCAGAGTGGATTGCAGATTGCGGACAAGGAAACGGATGCAGTTTTGATGCAAGGTGGTAGCATCCATGGTGTTGAGGCATCGGTGGAAGATGATGGCAGCTCTCCTCAGGCTTTGCATCCTCCAGATGGCAGCAGGGAGGGAGAGGCAGAGCATGGCGAGGATGACGGGTATGGTAATGCGTGTCTGGTGGAGGAAGTGCCACTGGACCAAGACATGGTCATACGATAACACTTGTCTGTTGTTTTAGCGTTCTTTTTGCTGTCTTCGATTTCATGTATTCATGGTTTTGTCCACGTGGTCAAGCGGTTTTTCTCTCTGGTTCTGTCTCTGCTTTTATGGTCTGGAAGCCTGAGGATCTTACTCTATCTAGGAAAGTTTCTCTGGCCCCTATTGTTAGTTATGGAGGCATTTTTGAATCTCTCCCAGTCCTCAAGTTCCTCTATCCGGATGTATGTACACCGTAATTGGTCGTCCCAAATATGGGTCAGTTCTGTCAATTTGAAAGCATGCAGTTCCCCTCTGTTGAGGCTCAGTCCTCGTAATTTTACTGTCACTTTACTTTAATAGAATTAGCCTTTATTTAGAAAAAAAAGAAGTTAAAGTTGGATATTAGGGGAGGTAGGTGTGAAGGCACTTATCTTCACCCTGGAGGAGTAATTGAAGGCAAATACACGTGGAAAATTGGAGTGTAATCGAATAATGCAATATGTTCTCTTTTAGGATGAGGACACCCGAGCCAACAAGGCTATAACAACGAATAGAATTGGGGGTTTTTCTATCAAGGGAATATATGTTGTCCATTAAGTACTCATAATCGTACCAACTGGGGCCACTAAAGAACACTATATGTCATGTGCAACAATCATTCACCTCCCCCTGCCATGATGGAGGAGTATGTCATCTACAAAGGCTATATCACCCTGAGTCTCTTCTCACACTTGCTTTGTGTGATAAATTCAAGTCTACAAATGGATATTTATATGAAGAAATTGGCTCGTAAGGGAAACATGTGCCCTAGCATAATAGATGTTGTTTAAGATTTATTCCAACTTTCCTATGTTTGATTTGGTCTCATTCTTCATCCTAGGCACAATCATGGATTTCAGAGAGCTTCGCGCCACACACAATATCTTTAGGCAACATGATTCAACACTCAAAAAATTACATATTGGCTTGGAGGTTGTCTTAGATAGGATGAAGACAATGACATTTCCCTTGACAAATAATTATACATGCTGCCAAACATCCTACTTCATCTCAATACTAGGATTGATGATTTGGAATAGAGGGTTAGTAAATTGGAAAGTTTGCAATATGTATAGGATACAAAACGAAAGGCCAATCCTTCCCCAAGTGATGGTGTATCAAACACCTCTCCTTCGGAAATAATGGCTCTTCTTTCAACAAATTCAAGTATATCCTTGGTAACTATTTCTCTTAGCAACATAAAATTTGATTCCACTATGTGTTATTTTCCTAAATTGTCTTGTATACTCAAGAAGTTCAAGCTACAACTAGTCATATGTTTTTTGTTCTGCATAATTCAATTGCATCTTTTCTATAGGTTAGTCACATGTTTTTTGTCCTGCATAATTCAATTGCATCTTTTATATAGCTTAGTCACGTGTTTTTTGTCCTGCATAATTCAATTGCATATTTTCTATAGGTTAGGCTTGGATTATTAGTCTTTAAAGCCATTAATTTTGCATATTCTATTGATTGTAGAAGTTGGGCAATCCCTATCATCGTCACTATCAAATCCCTAAGAGGTTATATGGTATGTATGTAACCAATGGTCAAAAAATTCTCTCTTGAATTCAATAGAAGAAATTTTGTAACATCCCTGTGTGCTTTGGCCACAACCTTTATTAATATAAATATTTTTCAATGTTTGAAAAAAAGTTAAAGTTGGATACCAATGTTTATCAAAAGTTAAATTTAATTTAAAAATTTGAAAAATATAATATATAAACACTATATTAAATAGGTCTGATAGAGCAATTAGGATCTCAATTGATGTCAATCAACATTGTCAATAAAAGAAAGTAAAAATATGTAGATTTTCATGTAGATTCACAAGCTCATGCAATGTACTAAAGCATAGGACAAGAATCTACTTCTACTTTCAACCAGCGGAAGCCAATAGATCGATGAAAAGAATATGAACAAGATGAAGATAAATTATTGGCACATAACACAATAAGTTTCTATGGTGAAAGCCACTGCTCAAAACCCCGCCTATCTGTATTGCATTAATCAAAAATAAGAGTGAAGATTCAAAGCATGTTCTCACAAGAACAATTCCACAAAAGTATTCTCAACTCTCTGCCTCACAAGCCCGCTCTTAGCCAACACTTAGCCAATTTCCACTCCCTGCCAAGCCCCTATTCTCTTGCACAATTCCTAGGATGAATAGGTTGTATATAAAGGGAATTCATGCTTCCAAAACTGCACAATCCTAAATTAGGTCCTTTTCCTAATTGCATGCATGATATTTCCAACTCAGTAAATCATACAACAGATAGTACATTGTCCCTGCACTCTAGTCTCAACTGTGTCTTTCTCAGAACTAACATGCATGAGTTTCTCATGAGGGAATCTTCAATTAACTGGAGTAACACTTGTGGATGTACTAGTGCACCAACTGATTGCCAATCAAACAATTAGAACTAATTTAACTGACCATAACTCAGTCAAACTGAGTTATCTAATTACAACTCAAATAAACTCATCCTGAACTCCTAAAACTTAGGGAAAACATATACATGACTACAAAAAGACTTCCAACTCGAAATTCCTAAGCTAATTAAGTTAATTAAACTTAATTAACTATTTACAAGTTACTATGAGAATAGAATTCGATTTTAATTCTCAATTTAATTCAAGGACAAATTAAAATGGAATTTCTTGTTTCCATTTCTCAACACTCCCTCTCAACAAGAAAGGGATTATCAGCTATCCTGATCCTATCTCTGTGAAACTTGAATTTACATATTGACAATGCCTTTGTCAAAATGGCAGCATCTTGTTCCTCTATGGGAATGTACTCTAACAACATAATCTGCCTCAATACATAATCTCTGAGATGATGATATCATATATCAATATGCTCGGACCGATCATGAAAAACCGGATTTTCATAGAGTTTGAAACAACTTTGATTATCGTTGTAAATCATAGTTGGATCCATATACTAACCAAACAAACCAACTAGGATCTTCCTCATCCATATGGCCTCACATGTTGCCTGACTTGCAGCTATGTACTCTGCCTCTACTGAACTGAGTGCAACTAATCTCTGTTTCCTGATGTACCAAGAAATTACCGTTGACCCGATACTGAAGATCCCCCTTGATGTGCTCTTCCTGTCGGATGGACTCCTTGCCCAATTTGCATCAGTGAAGCCTTGAAGCTTCACTCCTTTTGTTCGTTTGTACTACAATCCATACTGATAAGTGCCCCTGAGGTATCTCAACACATGCTTTGTTGCCTTCCAATACAACTTGGTAGGCCTAACCATCGCTTGACTACCTGGTTAACTACATAGCACATATCCAGTCGTGTGTTCACCAAGTACATGAGTGAACCCACAAGCTACCTGTAAACAATAGCTTCCACTGCTTCCCTTGACGTATCATCCTCCTTCCACCAGTTACCTGCTAAAGGAGTCTCCATGGGTTTGCTACTCTCCATGTGAAATCTTTTGAGTATCTCATTGGCATACTTGCCCTAAGACACAAACAACTCCCCATCACCCTGCCATACCTCCATGCCCAGAAAGTAATGCATGAGCCCCATGTCCTTCATCTCAAACTCTCTTGCAAGGTCCTCCTTGCAAAACTTGATCAACTGATCATCATCTATCAATATGAGACCATCAACATAAAGTACAATGATCAACAACTTACCTTCCACCACTATGTGGTACAGGTTTGCATCTGCTTCACTCTTTGTGAAGCCCAACCCGGTGAAGTATCTATCCTGGTGTACGAAGCACGAGGTGCTTGCTTCAACTAATACAACACTCTCTTGAACCGACACACATGCGACTCACAGTCGAAGGTCTCAAAACCTTCAGGCTGCTCTATGTACACCTCTTCCTCAATCATGCCATTAAAGAAGGTTGTCTTTACATCCATCTGATGTATCTTCCAACCCATTTGCACTGATATTGCCAATATATATCTGATCGATGAGTACCTTGTAACAGGAGCAAAGGTCTCATCATAGTCAATCCCCTCTACCTATGAAAATCCACGGGCCACAAATCTGGCCTTATGCTTCTCCACACTACCATCTGCAGCTTTCTTTACCTTGTAAAGCCATCAAGAGCTCACCATTGACCTGTCCTCTAGTCTCGGGACCACATCACAAACACTATTACGAACTATGGAGTCATACTCCTCCACCATGGCATCTACCCAAACTGGCTGTTGCACTGTTTCCTCAAAGGAAGATGGCTCTATCACAACACATTCGATCATAAGATCAATGTATCCAGTGTACCTCTCAGGTGACCTCCTCTGCCTGCGCTGAGATGTGGGTGCTCCCACATTCTCCCGTGCATCATGCAAAAATCTGTCAGCCTCTCTGGTGTGCTTTCTCCCATCTCTAAAAGACTCTACCTGAGTGGATGTCTCCACTTTCAAATCCTTTGCATGTGGCTGCTCCACATCAATTTGAGGCACCTCAACCTTAGGAACCAAAAGTTCCTCAACCGCATGTAGTTGTAGCTCCCTCTCAAGGGAAACTCGCATGGCCTTCTACTTATCAAACTTGACATCCCTGCGAACCACTATCATGTTGTTGAGCGGCAAGTACACCTGATAGTTGTGAAGTGTATTAGTGTACCTCACAAATATCCCCAACTCTGTTGTTGGCTCAAGCTTCTTCCATGCATCTTCGGTCACATGGTAGTATACCGATGAGCCAAAAATCCTGAAGTGGCCAACATTTGACCTCTTACCGGAGAAATCCTCCTCTAGTGTCCTCATCCCAAGTATCTGATGCAAGCTTCTATTATGCAAATAGATCATCGTGTTTCATTCCTCAACCCACAATTGTAGTGGTAGGCCCTGATCATGTAACATCGCCCATGTTGCCCCTACAATTCTTGTGTTCTTCCTGTCAGCCACCCTATTCTGTTGTGGGTTATAGGGTGTCTTCAACTGCCGTCTAATCCCTTATGCTGCACAAAAGTTCTTAATCTCATTTGAGACATACTCACCACCATTATCAATCCTTAGAGCTTTAACCTTCTTTCCCATCTCTTTCTCAGCCAATGCTTTAGATTCACAAAACTTTGTGAAAGTTTGATCCTTCTCTTACATGAAAAATATCCAGCATTGAGAAAATTCATCAACAAAAATAACATAATACCTATGTTTGGCCGTGGATGCTGTCAAGAATGGTCCACACACATTTGAATGGACTCACTCTAGAATAGCCTTTGCTCGACAGTCTCTGTCATGAAATGAATACTTGGTGTATTTAACCAAAGTACACCCCTTGCATGTACCAACTTGCTCAACTGTACCTTTGGGAAGCCCAATAGAGATCTACTGCATGATCTTCAAAGCCCCATTATACAAGTGGCCCAATCGCTTGTGCTACAACTCACCAATGTCTTGGTCCTGCACCATCTCTACTTTTGTGCTCAAAGTAGCACAATCCTCTACCTCCAACTTATAGAGATTCTTCACTCGAATCCCAATCTTCTTTACTTGACCTGTGGCTATATGTCTAAGGAACACCTTTCCTTTGCTAAAGACCACATCATAGCATCCATCCTCCAACATGGCAACCGATACTAAGTTCTTCTTCAACCCGGGCACATACATAATATCCCTCAAGGTGAGAGGAGCACCATGCTTCCTCTGAAAAGTAATTGTGCCCAATACTATAACACTATACCTCCCATCATCACCCATCTCAATATGCATATGGAGTTCCTTCTCCTCCAAGTCACTGAACAACTCCTTGTCACCAGTCATGTGGAATGAAGATCCATTGTCAAGGTACCATACACTACCCATCATTGATGACACCATGCATGCAATGAGAGTAAAGTCCAATTCGAAGTGAGAGGCCAAAGCCTCACTCACTGCTCCTCCTGAGGACCTTTTGTTGGACTTCTTGAGTGGAAAATGGCCCAACTCATGATAATGAAAGCACTTAACTTTCGACATGTCTTTCTTCTTACCTCCATGGCAAGAATCTGATTTGGAATGGGAAGCATTCCCTTTCCCCTTCCTTTCCTTACCTATTAAGGCACAATTTTACTCATCATCAGTCTTTCTTGCATCAAATCCGACCACAGTCGTTCCTAATCTAGTAGCTTTTCCCTTCCATTCACAGAGTCCTGATAGCTATTCCAACTCTTAGGAAGGCCTAGGAGAGCTAGGGTCACCATATCATCCTAAAAAATTGTTATTGTAACACTTCCAATTTCATCTCTGCAGGTTGTGAACTTGGTCAAGTATTTTGGAATGGTCTTGCCTTTCTCCATCTTGAATTTTTGAAGTTTATCTTTTAGTGCCAACTTCCTATGGTCACTGTTGTTCTGGAAAAGGTCTGTCAATTCTTTCCACATAGCATCCATAATTTCCTTACCATGGAGACTCGAGACAATGTGGTCTCGAACTCCCTCAAGGATTATCCACCTCGCCTTTACCACACACTTCTTACATTCGGCTAGATACAGAGCATCTGATGCTAGTGGATTAGGAATGTCTTAATCAACGAATTCCTTCAAGCCATTATCCTTCAACATGACCTCCATCATGTCCTTCCAGGTTATATAATATGAGTTGCCTTCCAAGGCATACTCGAGCCGTAAACTGTAGAACGCCATCTGCCAATCCTAAAGTATGTAATGCAAATTCGAATTTCACCTGTAACCCTGAACTCAAAAACTTCAAAATATGCTCCATTGTACTGTCTTCAGCTCCGATACCATGTAGATTTTCCTGTAGATTCGCAAGCTCATGCAATGTACTAAAGCATAGGACAAGAATCTACTTCTACTTTCAACCAGCAGAAGCCAATAGATCGATGAAAACAATATGAACAAGAAGAAGATAAATCAATGGCACATAATACAATAAGTTTCTGTGGGGAAAGCCATTGCTCAAAACCCCGCCTATAGTATTGCATTAATCAGAAATATGAGTGAAGATACAAGCTTGTTCTCACAAGAACAATTCCACACAACTATGCTCAATTCTCTGCCTCACAAGCTTGGTCTTAGCCAACACTTAGCCAATTTCCACTGCCTGCCAAGTCCCTATTCTCTTGCACAATTCCTAGGACGAATAACCCGTATTTAAAGGGAATTCATGCTTCTAAAACAACACAATCCTAAATTAAGTCCTTTTCCTGATTGCATGCATGATATTTACAACTCAGTAAATCATACAACTGATAGTACATTGTCCCTACACTCTAGTCTCAACTGGGTCTTTCTTAGAACTGACATGCATGAGTTTCTCAGGAGGGAATCTTTAGTTAGCTAGAGTAACACTTGTGGATGCACCAGTGCACCAACTGACTGCTAATCAAACAATTAGAACTAATTTAACTGACCATAACTCAGTCAAGCTGAGTTATCTAATTACAACTCAAATAAACTCATCTTGGACCCCTAAAACTTAGGAAGAACATATACATGACTACATAAAGACTTTCAACTCAAAATCCCTAAGCTAATTAAGTTAATTAAACTTAATTAACTATTTACAAGTTGCTATGAGAATAAAGTTTGATTTTAATTCTTAGTTTAATTCAAGGAAAAATTAAACTGGAATTTCTTGTTGTCATTTCTCAACAACATATATTTTAAATAATATATAAAAAATGGAAATCAATTAAGG
Source organism: Pinus taeda (assembly GCA_000404065.3). Lineage (NCBI taxonomy): Eukaryota > Viridiplantae > Streptophyta > Pinopsida > Pinales > Pinaceae > Pinus > Pinus taeda. The sequence continues at coordinate 72,193 of APFE031449606.1, read as the reverse complement.
AAAAAATGGAAAATTAATTGCAAAGCATCAATATGATCAAATGGAAAGCAATGATGAAACTCGAAAAGGAAATTATTTCACCCAAGACTTTATTTTGAAGAAGCTTTTCTATCATTTAAGGTGATAAAAAAATGTGTGATAAGTGTGATATTATGAGAGTTATTTAATCTATGATGCATTGTAGGTTAGTTATATGAGCTTGGATGTTGGTCATGAGACTTTTTTATTCTAGTATCCACAAGTAAGAGGGAATTAACCTCATGCATATTAGTTTTGGGAATTAGTATATGGTAAGCTATTGATGAACGCTAAAACTTCATTAAAGCCAAAAGACTAAACACCTATGGTCCTCATAAGTAAATCTTTGAAAAGACAAAAAGCCATCCTTTGATAGCTTTTAAATACAAATTGTTCCTTAATAATAGGGTTTAAGGCACAATTTTAGCAAATTTAATGATCCTTAGAGTATGATGATTTGTTTCAAATGCCAAGGTGGTTGAGAGGGGCCTTATAACTATAAGGTCACTAGAGTCAAGGATGTCTCAAACATTAAATGAACCCATCACTACATTAAAAATATATATTTGATTAGAAACATTAAAAATATGCATCTAAGCAACTAAAATTAAGAAGAAATCAATATTCTAGCATATCTTAATGTCATAAAAAAAAATTAAAACTTATCAATATTCCAATGCATAAATATGTTTGTCCATTGTTTTATAAATAAAGTGAATACTCTAAACATGTTACAAATTGGTCATTTTTCAATAATTTCAAATAATGAAATGATTTTTTTCTATATTATTTAAATTTTAATAAAAACATTTTATATTATCTAACTTTTAATAAAAATCTTTTAAATTAATGAATTTACAAGTAGTAAGCATTAACATTGTATAATTTAGTATTAAGGACATATCTACCTAATCAAATTCCAATAACAATAAACTTCGTACAATTTAGTATTAAGGACATATTTACCTAATCAAATTCCAATAACAATAAACTTCATTCACAAAAATAGAAGTAACAAAATTTTATGATTTTCCCCTTTAAAAATGTTGTAATCTAATTGTTATATTTGTTAAGGTTTTTGCATAATTTTTTTGAGCTAAATTTATTTAAAATTTGTTAAAGATTTGTTGGAATGAGATACCAACTTACATAATACAAATGCCCAATTTTTTACAAAACCACAAAACCATTTATACAATAAAAAAACAAATTTTAAATAACAAAAAAATCAAAATTTTAATGAAAAAAAAAATATTTCACCATTTTCCCATTAAAAAAAACTCCAAACATACCACCTTTTTCAAAAACAAATTTTATATTTATGCTGTAAGGCGTTTCCCTCTGAAATGAACTCCCCCAAATGCTTTTCTGTCCTAATCATAGCCGTTAGATCTTTTGTTAGACGATTGAACAAAAATCAGCCTTCTAATTTAATAAAAAATGTTTTAAAACATTAAAAAACCTTAAAAAACGTTATTAGCCTGTAGCTATTTGTGCTTTTTGCAAGGCATTTGATTCATTTAACGCTTGGACCACCAATTTGGTTAACGACGAGCAGGTTGAGAGGTTATCAGTGCCAAGGTTCGATCCCCCTTGCATTCAATTCCTTCACAAAGATTTTTCAGTAGCGGAAATGGCCATTCACATTCGAATACATATAGGAATTCCAGAGACATGCTAGTATCGGGACTGGGACTGGGCATCGGGCTAGCATTCGCAGTATCTTCCCCAAGTTTGGCCGAGTCTCCAGAACCGAAGCTGAAGATGCAGGAGGACCAGAAGTCGCGAGATCCAGTCTCACCACAGCCTCGAGCAGGCATTATGGGAGGACCTGTTATTACCAAGAGTGGAAAAGTGCTTCCAAAGCTCAAGATCTTTGTGGGTTATGATCCCCGTGAGGATCTTGCCTACGAGGTCTGCAAGCATTCGATACTGAAACATGCCACATTTCCAGTTGAAGTAATCCTCATCAAACAAGCGGATCTCCGCAAGGCTGGGCTTTACTGGCGCACAAGGGATCCCACTAAGAGCACCCAGTTCTCCTTTTCCAGGTTCTTGACTCCTTCCTAGCTGGGTTTGAGGGTTGGGCTATGTTCGTAGACTGTGATTTTCTCTATACTGTTGACGTTAGGGAATTAGCTGAGGTCATTGATGATAAGTATGCTATAATGTGTGTCAAACACGATTACAAGCCCAAGAGTGCTACAAAAATGGATGGGGTTGTGCAGACTACTTACCCTAGAAAGAACTGGTCATCTATGGTTTTGTATAATTGCGAGCACCCTAAGAACAGAGTTTTGACACCCTCTATTGTGAACTCCCAACCTGGGACATCGATTGGTACAATTGTATTAATTCTATTTATTAGCTATCTTGATTGCAATGTATGAATATTTGTTTTCGGCCAGGCTCAAACATCTTTGTGTTGTTGGGGTTGCCATTGTGGTGTATTTAGTGACTATTTTGATGTGTTTATGTTGAAAATTTATAACCTTCATAAGCATTTTTAAGTTCACTGTTATTCAATAAGTAGTGTATTTTGTGAAAGACAATGGAGATCAGTGGATCTTCTCATTTGCTGTGAACAATAGTAGAGTGCTCAAGCTAGTGTGTACAAAGCATATCACAGCAAGATATATTCATATTTTGCATGTGCAAAGTATGCATTATGCTCACATATGGAATTTTTAACAGTGTTCTCCTACGAGAAAAGTATGCCTTTATGTTTTGATGCAGACACCTCCAATCTGCACAACACTCTGGTCCTCAGGTTTCCATAGGGATAGACTTACACCACCCATTTAAACCTAACATAAATGTCAAAGAACGCTTCCCGTGATCTGAAAGGGGTTAGTAACTATAATAGAGAATAGGTTGTGCAAGCTTTGGCAGAGGGATCAAATGAAGATTTCCAATCTCAAAACCTGCAAACAAGTTTACAACAAAAGAGATTTAGTGAAGAATTACGTGATGCTCTGTTCCTGCAAACAATTGTGGTATTTATGAATGCAAACCACTAAAATATTTAGGTTGGGGATGAATAATCTACAGGGGACAACACCAATCTTTAGATTGCCGAAAAGCTAGAAAAGCTATCTTTATTCCATTATCTCTAATCTTTGATACAAAGAAAACTCCCTAGATAACTAGCATACCAGCCCTACAATGGCTTCCCTCAACGTATGGCTCATTTGAGCACATTCTTTATCCCCCCTATGACAATTATAAGCACTGGATATACATCTATACCAAACCAGACTCTCGTTTAATGAGCTTAAAAAATGCCAGTGGATTATGACAGATCTCATTGATGGTATGTCCTTCTGGAATTGCCACAGTTGAGTTGTAGAAGTAGCCTGCCCAGCCTGCCCACCTTCTGTCCATGTTTCCTTGTTAGCACCTATTCCCTGGTTAGCTTTTATTTCTTCACATCATGTAGTGCCATTTCTTTCCACTAATCATTATGCTGAGTTGTAAGGAATCTTAAAAGATAACCACGACTGCAGTTGAGGGGAGATAGCAGGATGTTCCTACATCTAGTTAGGCCGTAAGGCATTTCCCTCTGAAATGAACTCCCCCAAATGCTTTTCTGTCCTAATCGTAGCCGTTAGATCTTTTGTTAGACGATTGAACAAAAATCAGCCATCTAATTTAATAAAAAAATGTTTTAAAACATTAAAAAACCTTAAAAACACGTTATTAGCCTGCAGTTGTTTGTGCTTTTGCAAGGCATTTGATTCGTTTAACGCTTGGACCACCAATTTGGTTAACGATGAGCGGGTTGAGAGGTTATCACAGCACCCTCCAGGAGCGTCGATGATGGAGCAATTGGTTCCTGAAATAACAACGCATGCTCTCAGTTATTTGGATTATCCGAGCTTGTGCCGTCTCTCCATGACGAATTCTTCCATGCGTCAGGCGGCCAACAACGATAATGCCGGGAAAGCCCTCGATCACAAGGTAGCAAATTAGTCGATCCTCAATTTTTGTTAATTAATTGAATCCCAAAGATTTAGTTTTTCATATTTGACCGAGTATAGTTTTTCTGTGAATTTTTTATCTGGCAAAGCCCAATTTAACGAATAATAGTTCTGTTCAATTGCGCTTTTCATCATGGTGTGGGGCTTGTTAAAATTCCCTTGTTCCTTTCACCTCGCCACGCTTTGGTTATATGAAGGTGCAATTTTTTTTTCTAAGTAGACTCGTTTCTTGGAATTTTCATCTGGGTAAAAACTTATTCGACGAATGATCAATTCTTGAATTATTTTGCTAAACTAGGGTTTTATGGTTTGTTTAAATGCCCTTGATTTTTTCAATTGCCCATGCTTTTGTCATATTACGTTGCATTTTTTGTCTGAGCAAACTCTAATGCTTGGAAAGCCCTCTATTACAAGGCAACGAATTAATCGATCCTCAATTCTCATCAATTAATTGAATACCAAAGTTTTAGTTTGTCAAATTTGACCGGGTACACTTTTTTCCTGTGAATTTTTCATCTAGAAAATCCAAATTTAACGAATAATAGTTCTCTTCAATTGATTTTTTCATTAGGGTTTAGGCTTGTTCCTTGTTGCTTTCATCTCGCCACGTTTGTGTTGTATGAAGTGTAATTTTTTTTTTCCTGAGCACACTTGTTTTCATCTGGGTAAAAACGAATTTGACGAATGATCAGTCCCTGAATTTCATTGCTAAACTAGGGTTTTAAGGTTTGTTGCCCATGCTTTTGTTATATTAAGTTGCAGTTTTTGCCTCAGAAAACTCTTTCTAGGTTACTTAAGTAAAATTTTGATATGGGTAAGGTGACAATTTGACAAGTGGTCAGTCTGTTGAATGATGTTGTTAAATTAAGGTTTAGTGTATGTATAATGCTCTTGTTATTTTCAACTGGGCAAGCCTCTGTTATATCAAGTTGTAGATTTTGTTTGACTACATTTGTTTTGTGGAATTTTCATCTGAATAGATCCCAGGTTTGACGAATTATCACTTTGTCGACTTATACTTAAATTAGTGTTAGTGTATGTCAAATTGGGCATGTTATTCCAAGCTCTAGGTTTTGGGTTTTCTTCTCATTTGCCAAGTTAAGCTCACAAGGGCCCACTCTATTTGCAGGCAGCATCAGAGAGAACATTGCTTACGGTAAAGAGAATGCAACATAAACTGAGATAGTTGAGGCTGTAAAGGCTGCCAATGCCCATGATTTCATTTCGTAAGTAGACTGAAATAAATCCCCTGACCACTGTTCAATTTGTTTTTCAGCCATTGCAAAATTTGTTTTCCAACCACGGTTTTTAATTTTTGCATGATGTATAAGTTGTTTCTTTTTTCATCATGTTTAAGTTGTTTCACAAACTTTTCTGAAACAAAACATAATTTCCATGGGACACTTCATGAATCCTATCTTAAACTTCATGTTTTATTAACCAAGTTTCTTAAACCTAAAAATTAGTGGTTATTATAAATATTCTTATTGAATTCAATGCAGGTTATCTTTTTCTTTTAAGTTATAAATAAATAAGTCCTATATGAACAACTTTCCAGACTTCTTGTTAAATTCCATGCATTGTTAATATTTCAGTGGCATGAGGGATGGATATGAGACCTACAGCAGCAACAAGGGAACTCAGTTGTCTGGGGGGGCAGAAACAGAGAATAGCAATAGCAAGGGTAATTATAAAGAATCAAAGCGTCTTGCTGTTGGACGAGGCAACGAGTGCTTTGGATAGTCATTCCGAGAAAGTTGTTCAAGAAGCACTGGATGGAGTCATGGTAGGAAGAACCAGCGTGGTTGTAGCTCATTGTTTGAGCACAATTCAGAATGCTGACAGTATAGCAGCCATTGAGAATGGAAAGGTTGTTGAACAAGGAAATCATGCTTCTCTAGTGAGCAAAGCCGAAGGAGGTACATATTTTGGTTTGATTAAACTGCAGCAACCACATTAACCAATTATTCAACCTGTAAGCTAAACTGCAATAACCCTCATACTCCTCATCACAAATGTGGCCAGTTATAAAGGGTGCAGGCAGTCAGCGCAAAAATGATATTTGAGTTGTATTTATCAATCATAACTTCTATTGTGATGTATTTATCAATCACAAAGGGCCGGATGTTAAGAAAACCTTGGCTAGACATCTCTACCATCACCTTCGTTTACACGGAATCCGAGTCTTTTGGGACCAGCCAGAATTGTATGAGGGGGGGAATTTTTCTTTGGAAATAGACACTGCCATTAGAACCGCCTCAGTCCATGTGGCTATTTTCTCTCGTACATATGCAGCATCAACTTCATGTTTGAATGAGCTCTTCCTGATGTTGGAGTCGAAGGCTCCTATTATTCTGGTGTTTTACGGTGTAAAACCAGATGATCTTTGTTTGTCGCAGGGAAAAGATGGAGTGTATGCTCAAGATCTATGCAACTTAGAAATCACGCAAACGGGTGAAGGGAAACCGCGATACGACTCCACCAGCATTCAAACCTGGAGAGATGCCCTTTCTCGTGTTGCAGAAATAAGGGGTTTCAATCTGGACGCATATAATGGGTGAGATCTCAACCCTCCCCTCTCAGTATTGTAATACTTCACGCTGATTAGATATACATAGGTTAAAGTTTCTCATTAGCTGTATTTATTTTCTTGTGAATAACCAGAGACGAACAGGAGTTGCTAGATCAAGTGGTTGAATGCATGTTGAAACAGGTGAAAAAATTGATATTCAATGTCGCCAAATATTGAACTGCTTTGGAGGAAAAGGTGAAGGATTTTGAAAATAGAGTCCTGTTGCAGCAGCAGCAGGAGAGTGGAAAGGTTCAGGTCATGGGGATTGTTGGGTTGGGCGGGGTTGGAAAGACAACCCTGGCGAAAGAACTCTTCAACAGGAAGAGGTCAAATTACAATAAATCTTACTTTTTATGTGATATCAGGGAAAATGCAAATAAAGGTTCATTACATCATTTGTAGAGTGAACTTCTCAATGGCTTGACTCACTTTGATATTCATATAGACAGCATCTATGAAGGCATATAGATTCTTAAAAGAAATCTCTCATGTTCTAATGCTTTCACAGTTTTTGATGACATAGATCAGGCAAATCTGTTGGATGCATTTTTGTCGGTTCAAAGTGTACTCAGGGTAGATAGCTTAATTAACAGGCCTTGATGCACAACAATCCCAGGAACTCTTTTGCTTGCATGCCTTTAGCCAGCCCTATCCACTTCCAGGGTTTGACTATCTCGCGATTACCAAACCTTATATGACTTCGTTGGAATAAATGCCCCTGGTTTTCTCTGCCTTCTTGGATACCTATGAAGAACCTTAGGGTTTTAGAAGTGCGGGGAATGAAATTGAAATCATTGTGGCAATCCGGATATCAGGTAAATAAAATTTTGGCGATTTAAAGTATGTGTTTATTCGTTATTGATTTCGCACAGTAGGATCTGCAACGAATTTAAATGGTTTTGCAGAAGCTAATCGTCGAATTCTTTCTTACGATTAAAACCCTGGAACATTTTGCAGGCACCTTTGCTGTTGCGATAGTTAGTTATTTATTCTCCCCTTTCAAAGTTACCAAAATCAATAGGGCACCTTAAGCACCTCGAATTGATTGTCCTCCATAATATTAATCTTAGAACTTTGCCGGATGAATTTTGTCATTTGGTGTCATTGAAATGATTGGAGTTAACAAGTTGCCCAAATCTAAACTCACTGCCAGATTCCTTTGGGCACTTAATAAACTTGGATTACATTGATTTGTCTCACACTTCTCATTTGCAGGTGCTTCCAAAGTCTTTCGGTAATTTAATAAACCTGAAATACATAGGTTTGTCTCACTCCCTACAGTTGCAGATGCTCCCAGGTTCTTTTGGTAATTTAATTCGTCTTAAATATCTTGAGTTGAGTTGGTGCTATAATTTAACTGTCTCTAGTGAAACACTAGGAAACATCAGCACACTTGAATGTTTAGATGTTTCATATTGTAAAAACATTGAAATATTACCTCTGCAAATAGCATATCAAAAGTACCTAAAAAAATTAGATCTTAGGGGTACAAACATAAAAAGAATTTCCAAATGAAATTGGAGACTTGGGTGATTTAGAAGTTCTGGAAATAGGGAGCCCTTCGCTGGACAGTCTACCACTTTCACTTGGTCACTTGAAGATCTTAAAGGAATTGAGGCTCGAGAATTGTAGTGAATTGAAACATTCACCGGTGACTACTCGACTGTTGACTCAGTTGACTGAGTTGAGAGTATTGAATTTCCGGTTGCAAACATTGAATAATTTAGAATCTAGATATACATAGGTTAATGTTTCTCATTAGCTGTATTTATTTTCTTGTGAATAACCAGAGACAAAGGGGAGTTTCTAGATCAAGTGGTTGAATGCGTGTTGAAACAGGTGAAAAACCGATATTCAATGTCACCAAATATTGAACTGCTTTGGAGGAAAAGGTGAAGGATTTTGAAAATAGAGTCCTGTTGCAGCAACAACAGGAGAGTGGAAAGGTTAAGGTCGTGGGGATTGTTGGGTTGGGCGAGGTTGAAAAGACAGCCCTGGTGAAAGAACTCTTCAACAGGAAGAGGTCAGATTACAATAAATCTTACTTTTTATGTGATATCAGGCAAAATGCAAATAAAGGTTCATTACATCATTTGCAGAGTGAACTTCTCAACGGCTTGACTCACTTTGATATTCATATAGACAGCATCTATGAAGGCATATAGATTCTTAAAATAAATCTCTCATGTTCTAATGCTTTCACAGTTTTTGATGACATAGATCAGGCAAATCAGCTGGATGCATTCTTGTCGGTTCAAAGTGTACTCAGGGCAGAATCTCCCAATGACAACTGCATGCCTCAGCTGCAAGTCTTAGAAGTTTATAACACGAAATTATCAGAGGTATCATTTGCCACAGGTGTCTGCCCCATCCTTAAATATGTCTCCCTCAGGTTTTGTAATCATCTGGTGGAGGTCGGAACATTGCCAAAGACTCTGATAAAACTGGAATTGACTAATTGCTCTAACTTGAGGAAAATAACAGGGCTTTCTGGTCTTCCAAAACTTCAAGTGCTGGGCATTAGTCGGTGCAAAAATGTAGAGGAGATGCCCGGTATTGAAACGTTGGTATCTTTGAAAGAGTTACAGGCATATGATAGTAAGTGAAATCATATTAGTGTTGTAGATGGTTTTTCTAGGCTTGCAACCCTTCATAATGATCTTTAGTGGAAATCTCTATTTCAGGGGAGCCAATTTTGGGGTCTATAGCTACATTGGTTTTTAATTGGTGAAGACTGCATTCTGTTTAGCAAATCATTTGTGACTTTGCTTGTGTCAATTTCATAGAGTTTGATCTGTATGGAAATAGACACAATTTGTATTGTTCAAACATCTTCATTCTATTGTTTTGAATACACTTCGTCAAACTGCTAACAGTTTTAAGGTGAACAAAAATCAAAGCACTCCAAGTTGCTTAGTATGCCTAGCATAGTATTTTTCTTTGTTTACATGTATTTCCATGATTTGGCAGACATTTATGTTGCACTGGTTGTGAGTTGTTAATGGTTTCAGATGTGGATTAGGATTAAATAGCTCTTTGATGAAATGTAATGGTATGCTGGATTGCATTTGAAATATTTGTTTGGTGAGGCTTAGTTTGATGTTGAATTTGTGTATCTTTGGATCTCAAAATCTGGAACTATCTTATGTTAGGTTTGTATTATAAACAATGACTGGAAAACTTCATTCACCTCTTTTTTATGCATGTCATGACGTGGGTGTTGTTTGGTATTGTGTTGTGATCCATGACTCGTATAATGTGCTAACTAGGGGTTGTTTTAGCATGAAAAGTGTGTGGCTGACACATACAATGCTTGCTATTTTGTTTTGACTATTTTACTTGTCCTCTGGAAGGAACTTGCAAAAGAAGAATGATGATCAAGATGGGAAGACCAGCTCTACAATTTAATGCAGAGAGCTAATGTTAGAGATGTGGGTCAAGCATCATCTTGGGGTGCCAGGATGCACCAGTAGAACTATTCGACTTCCAATTGATCAATTTTCTAGCTTTTCTAGATGTACTTATCATACAGCGGACAAAGTGAAGAGAGGCTCTGTAACTAGGAGAAGCTGCATCAGCTTCAGACCTTTTTTGCTGTGGCCTGCCCTGTTTATACTTACCCTGTTGCACTGTATGCTTGTAGATATGCAAGTTAATAACTGAGAATACTTTGAAATTGGTTTCAAAGTACGAGTTTAGTGAATGTCATGTTCTAAAGCTTATTGTGTCCATTCTATTTAGAGATATTCGAGGCTAAGGATGTGTTGACACTTTAGCCTTTAGCTGAAGCCTTATCATCCAAAGATCATATTGTATCTACACTTTCTTTGTATCATAAATATGCGGTTCCACTAAGATCAATAATTTTCATAGTGGAGCAATGCCAACAACTTTGGGACTTTATAACTTGAATTTTAGTAATTACCTTTGCTGATTTGATATGTCGGGTCTTAGGCCATCCAAACCAACTTACAATTTTAGTTATAACTTTACAATTTTCCTTGGAATGTAAATGAATGGAATGTCAATTAAAGCAGGAGGCTTACGTGACTGTACTAAAGTTTTCTTGATTGCTTCCTTAAAGACTATATGTTATATAAGAATCACAAATTGACAGAATGAGTTCAACCTGACCAGGAGGCTTGTAGTACTGCATTGAATTTTTATGCTTGCGTCATTTTAGACAATATATGTCATATAAGCATCACAAATTGATAGAATGAACTACTGGTAATGGAATCGAATTAGACATGCGGGTTACATTTACTTTGATATAATAAACTTCGTGTGTACTAGTGTTTAGATATGATTTGATGTGCTACTAGTGTAAGAGTGGTTATTGTCATTGTAAGTAAGGTGATTATATCAACAAATATTTTATTAACTCGACAGCAAGTGTGGCCTCCCCTTGTATGGCAATAATACAATGAAATGTTGCTAGCTATCACCATTGAGAACAACCCACGGCTACATCATCAATTATTCTTAATACATACACATTTTTCTTGTAATCTTGCCCAGCCCACCATAAAATTTATGTGCATGTTGAAGGTGGCTGCTTATTTCAAATTGGGGAACTTGGCTTAAAATTATGAGTTCCAAACTTAAATCCTATTTCAATGAGCTGGCTACACATCTAATTTGTTGAACTTCAACCTTGGGAACTAAGACGGATGTTGACTCTTTTTGTTGTGTCGTTTGTTTCTTTTTTCTAAATGATGATGTTCCCAACCACATACTAACACTTACAATAATATATTCATCTAAATTTGTCATACGTTTGCTTAATATTTTGTGCACTGTATGGGCTGCGATAGCTTTTTAATTTTTGTACTCTTTAGACATTCTTGCAAGGGGAATGTGATGGCCTTTTTATTTTTGTACTCTTAGACACTCTTGGTAGTGCCAAATGGCACTTTGAAATATTGTTGTTATAAAATAATAGCTACATTGCACAAGCATCTAGAATGCCAGAACATTGGGAAGGTCGATATGATTGTTTATAACATCAAAGTTTCTTCACATTGCACAAGTACCTAGAATGTAGGAACATTGGGAATGTGGATATGAGGGTTTAGAACAGCAAAGTTCCTTCCAAATTTACAAGAAACGTCAGGTTGGGAGTGGCAATACTATAAATTAAATAATTATGAAAAAATATTCTAAATCACAATACATCTTATAGTGAGTGGTGCATTGATATATATCATATTTCAATCTATAAAATGTTTGAAGGTATTACTTACCAATGTTCAGATTACATTCAAACACTATTTGAAGGTATTACTCACCAATGTTCAGATTACATTCATACTCTGTTTGAAGGTATTACTTACCAATGTTCAGATTTCATTCATACGCTGTTTAAAGGTATTACTTATCAATGTTCAGATACATTCATGATAGATGAATATAATCCACGTATATTTGGTTAAATTCAAAACTGACTGAAATGCAATGCTAATATTGGAATGTTATGATTCTTATAAATGCGTATACTCTACTTATTATTTCAATCAAAATGTGGGCTATTTCTTAACTATTTTGTCTCTTACGAATGCTTTAGATTTTAGTATTTAAATTTTATTTCAATCAAATGCCTCCTATCTGTTGGAAGTGCAATATGGTATATACTATAGTATATTAGAGTTTACTATGTTAGTATACTCAACTATTCAACAAGTTACAAGTAACAAAACTCAGCTACTGTTTTCTATAACTAAAGCCTGGAAAGTAAACTTCACATGTTAGTATACCCAACTATTCAACAGTGAATAAGTAACAGAACTCTTCTATATCTAAAGCCTGGAAACTAAACTTCACACGTCATGTCATAAGCTATAATATTTTGGCTTTAGCAGACCATATAGGAAATTAGTAAAACCACAACATAATTTAAGAAACCATGCAATGTAACTTACAATACTACAGTGAATCACATAACAAACTTTAGTGGACAAGCATACCTGGCAAATGCTAGTTTTAGAAAGTAACAAATATGTTGAGATGACCAAATGGTGGCAAAATGCCTCACACAGTTTCTCATGATGTACTACCAAAATGCTCTTCAATGCATCTCTCTTATCTATGGCTCTTCAATGTGCCTCATCCCTCAATCAATTGTGACTACTAAATACTCCTTGGTCCTCCTCACACTAGATTCACGATGTTGCTTTACTTACACAATGACTCATAATACAGCATGATGTGAAATGCCAAATAATACCTAACAAATGTGTATTCTCCATGATGAAATAGCTAATTTATAGATAAAAACTAACACTTTAAAACTGTTTTATAGTTTTTTGGAAGCATCATGAAATTGACATTGAAACAGTGAGAAAACATCATCAAGAATGCAAAAATTTAGGGCCCATGAACTTGAAAGCTTGTAGGTGATTCTCTCAGATTGAGAAAGCTTGTATTGGAAACTGGATTTAAAATGTTACCAAATTCCATTCCTGGGTCTCGAAGCTCGCAAGTTCTCTGTTCTTCATGATGGAGTAGCTATTTTATAGATATAAATTAAAACTTATAAAATTGTTTTGTAATTTTTTTTGGAAGCATCATGAAATTGACATTGAAATAGTGAGAAAACATTATCAAGAATGCAAAAATTTAGGGGCCATGAACTTGAAAGCTTGTGGGTGATTCCATTCCATTTAAAAAGGTTACCAAATTCCATTCGTGGGTCTTGAGGCTCCCAAGTTCCGTGTTGTAGTTTTTAAGGACATTTAATATCCTCATGGCTTATATTACTATTTCGTGAAGAAGGAATCTTCCATAATAATCCTCTATGCGTGTACGCATTCATTTGAAACTTTGATGTTCAATCATGTTTCCCTTGTAAAATGTTACCAAATACCAGATTCCATTCCCTGATCTTGAAGCTCCCAAGTTCTGTGCTTTAGTTTTTAAGGACATTTAATATCCTCATGGCTTATATTACGATTCCCTGAAGAAGGAATCTTCCATAATAATCCTCTATGCATATACGCATTCGTTTGAAACTTTGATGTTCAATCATGTTTCCCACACAAAGGTAGACCATTGTTTTCCAGTCTTATCGAAAGAGGTCACAATTTTATCTGGACGACAAATTCCGAAATTTGACTGTGGGAGTGTTTAAATTGTTTTTGGATGGCGGAAATGGATTTAGCATCCATCATGAATGCCTGGGTACCCAAAATACTGAAGCTTGATCGCTGTAATTGACATTTTCAAAAAAATTACTTGGATTTTTTCAAAATTACGCTGTAATTTCTATCATTTTCTGTGCAAAATTAAGGCACTCAAAATTCTAAAACTTGACAACTATAATCCACTTTTCCAAAAAATTTAGCTAAATTTTTTCAAAAGCATGCTGGAATTTTTATTATTATCATGATGGCTCCAACAATTTTTCATGCATTTTCAAATATGGAATGACGACCATGATATTGTTCACAATGTCGTATCGTTTCTTTCACCTCTTCCATTACAATATAATAGTATTTTCTAATAACACCATAAATAGGTAGCATATGGAAAAATTACATCTCGGATAATGAATAACCTCACATTATTATTATTTACCAAATAGCCATATTTGAATACACATAACTAATCATTTCAAGTATAACTCATTATCATCCATCCTAGCTTTCAACAACGTCCATTCACAAGTTGCTATTTTTCCACACACTACTATTATTTACAAAATATCCATATTCAAAATACACATAACTAATACTTTCAACTCTAACTCATTATCATTCACCCTTTCTTTCAACAATGTCCATTCACATATCGCTATTCTTTCACAAACTATTATTATTTACAAAATATCCATTTTCAGAATACACATAACTAACTATTGCAATTGTAACTCATTATCATCCACCCTTACTTTCAACAATGTCCATTCACATATCCCTATCCTTCCCCACTCTATGCTATTCTTCACCACTCTATGCGTGACACGATTTCCTTTGCAACATAAAATGCAAATACTAGTTATATATAAATTTTATTAATATTTCAATACATCGTTAATTTTTTTCCAACACTTCCCATCGTTTTACATTTGAAAACACATTCTCGCTTTTCGATTATATAAATATTAATTATTAGTTGGTTGATTACGATTTACGCAAGTTCATTAACGATTCGATAAGGGAAGCAGGTGGGAGGTTGGGCCAACATACTCGGATTTAATATTTAGTGGACCTTGAGCCAGGTGTCAATCCTACAGAAAATCCCAAAACGACGGTTCGTCTGATTAGGTCCAACAAAAAACATAGAGGTTCACTAGAAATTAAGAATATGTTCAGTTATGATGAGGTGCCACGTCTGCTAATGTCTAAATCCACATGTCCGGTATTGGCTATACAAAGCTAGCCTTTATTCCACTTTGCCTTTGCCAAAATGCATTTGTCAGAGAGGCGAATATCAGGGAAAGCGTTCCTTCTTTTATTTTGTTAATGGTGGTCTTCTAGGATTTGCTAGTTACAGGTGAGGAAATCGGAGGAAGTTGAACAGAAAACCAAATCACAATGAATACAGCAGCTGCAAAGAAGGGAGTTGGATTATTGTTCAATGCCACTAAGAGTGGATTATCCAGCCTTTCTAGTGGGATAAACAAAACAAAGAAGGCCTATAGTAGCAAGCATGAGGCTGATGTGCTGGCAGAGTTGAAGAACAGTGGCGCAAGCCCTTCAGAGCTTATTTTTAAAGGTATGCTGATGTTCTCTTTGTCCCTTGTATTTGTACTGATTTTGATTGAAATGGGTGTTTGGGATTTTGATTAATGTCGGTTCTGTGGATTTTGGTTGATGCTGATCAGAGTGGGTACTTTTGTTGTTTTGATCAATGTATAACTTTTATGCTTTATATTTCAAGGTATTTAATGTTTTTTTCTTTTTATCTTGAAAAAATTATTGACATTGGTATTAGTGGATATGGTGGTTTTTTAATCCCTCTCTGTACTGGTTTTGATTGAAATGGGTGTTTTTGGACTTGGATCAAAGCTGATGATGATGGGTGCTTGTGATTTTTTTGGATCAGTGTGGGTTCTTTGGGTTTTGATTAATGTTATCAATTTGGGTGCTTTCGAAAAATTGGTCAATATATATACAGCTTTTTGAGTTTTTGGATGATTGTTAATCAACCCGAGTGGTTTTGGATTTTGATGAATGCTGCTTATGATGGGTGTTTTGGGATTTTAATCAGGTTGTTCTTTCTGTTTTCACTTTGTGAAGTATGACAAGTTCTTTTTGTTTCTGATTAGTGTTGATTAGGATAGGTGTTTTAGGTTTTTGATCAATGCTGTTTTTTTGTGATTATGCCAACTGTTTTTTCTTTATCTTTTGTATTGAAAAGGAGTATATGCATAATGCATATATACAAAACTTCTTGGCTGCAGTTTAAAACGGTTCAAAGAAGATCATAACTGCCAAGGCAAACAAAAACCTGACAACAACGCGTTGCCGGTTCAGAACTGATAACAAACCATCAAAAAATTTATTAGCTAAACCAAAATCTGTCTGCTACATAATAGGGCATTTAGCCTCTCTAGGGATGCTAACAGCATAATCAGGAGAGTGCTACAAGAATGATAGCGGAAGTGATTCAGAGCAATTGCTTTTCAGCTTGAGAATTTGGTGCTATACCCTGTATGTGCTGATTCACGAGAGGTGCATGAGAGTTGACGTCATGAGCAGGTTCTACATTAGTACGGAAATATATTAACTGTCTGGATTATCTCGTCAGTCATAAACAGGTTACCCTTGTGTTAAAAAATAATCAACCCAGTGTCCCCTATTGAAACGAGGGTCCTACTCCCATTGCCTTCTTTAGCTTGATTTATACCAATCTGCCATCCCTGTGCTGTCCTGGAATCTGCTTGAATTGTCCTGGTATCCTTGCTGATTTGGCCAACTGTTGATTGAGCTGGGAATACTTGATTTCTGATTTATGTCAGCCGAAGCTTTTCAGGGTTTTAGTCAATTGGGATTTTGAATAATTATGATCAAGCTGTTTGTCTTTTTGACTTTTTCAACAATATGTTTGTTTTTGATTGAGGTGTGGCCCGTGTGGGTGATTTTGGCTTCTAATGGATGTTGAAGCAGATTGATCTCAGCAAGGCAGTTAAATTTAGGTTATTTTGGGGCAAAATATGGAATATTAATTACATTAACATTAACATTAGAAAATAGACATTGCTTATGGTGCCTATGGTGTGTGTTCATATTTTGATCAATGCAGACTTTCGCTCTAATCATTTTTTAATTCATTTCAAATACTGACGAAAGATGGCCAATGGGTTTGTAAAAAGTACATGATATGAATGAACGTTGAAATAAAGAGAACAAGAGATGAAATAAAGCAGGTTTAAATACTTAGTACTGCAATGAAGCACAAAATAGTCCAAATGGGAAGAAAGTGGTGAGGGTTTGAAGGAGGAAACCATGATGGAAGAGTCCTAGATCACTACTAGCCAATGGAAATGAGTCCAGTACAATATCAGTTAGAAACTCTCATAATATTCAGGACCGGGAAAATGTTATTGATGAGATACGTTCTGGTAAATGTTTGTGGCCTGGCTATTTTTTAATCTCTATCTGGCCCATCTCCTTGTGCAAACCTGACGATAAGGCCTTTTGGGATTTGCTAATTGTCTAAGTTAAAATATTTATTATTTATATTGACATATCATACAAAAAGGATATATATGACTTTTCTTTATATTTCCACAATGGCAAGGATTTCAAAAACTATCAGCAATGAGCATCCATTTTGTGATTAAACAACATGGCAGCTGCCTCAATTCTTGCCTGATTAGAAAGCTGAATTCTCTTAACCAATAATTAAACTTCTAAGTAACTTGAAATGCCAAAATGGCCCAGGATAGACAAGGTTCCTAACTAGTTACCTTCATTGGGAAAACAGTCATCGAGACAAAGGAAAGGATTGAACAAGAAGAAGGCACCAACAGGGGATACACGCATGTCATCTTTCCGGTTCTCATTTTCTGTCTCTGGTCCATTTCAACCCCTTTGTTGGTTCTGGTATGCCTGAAGGGAGCTATATTGCTTCATCACAAAATCCAAAATATCAATTTGGGTGTCAACTCTAACTTGCTTCAAATATGAGGTCCTATAGAAAACAGAGCCTTTGTTTTTTTATTACCTAGTGTACCTCTTTTGGCTGTTAACCCTTGTTTCGTTCATCAGCTGGTGTATCACTTTTAGCTTTTAAAGCCCTGATTTCCCTTTTGCAGTCCATGCTAATCTTCCCCATGTGCATATCCTTCCAGTAATTTTGGATTGCATTTTAGAGGAGGGGGAATTTACATTTGTAGTTCTGTAAAATTGATCTGTGAAAGATTGTCATCTTTTTTTTCCAAAGAATCTAATTCGACTAAATTTGCATCTGTTTATGACAAGTCATAGCTGTAGGAACTTGGAAGACAAGGTACTCCTTAAAGCACCAGTCTGGGAAGTTTTTATGAACATTTCAAAGTTATTACATAGTGTGATATGCCAATTATAGATGGGAAACGTGGCTCCATGGTATTATAGAGGGTGCATGGCAACTTTATACATCTCTAACGCAATGAGAAATAGAGGAATAAATCTCCATATCCTAAGAAGAACTCATTATGTTATAATTTAATTATATGTCTTTGAGAGACTAATACTCTTGATATATGGTAATTTATCCAACATTTCTCATGTCGGCCCTACCCAGGTTGACATTCCAGTTGAGTATTTACTTTTAATTATTGATCTGTAAATGGTAGGCTTATGGCCTGTCCATTTTGTCAACACGGACCTCTGCAGAAGTAAGTGATGTTCTCTGCTGCTAATGACCAAGAGGCATAGTAAAGTAATGGCTCTATGAATACAACATTCTATACAATTTTGCACAAAACCAATTATAAATTTGTTCATTCTTCCAGTTGGTTGCTTCATAAAAACTTCCCAATAAATTAATGCCTCACCCTCTTCCTTTGTGGAAAGAATTTGAATCATGGCTGTAGGGTATGATTACTCAGGCATCATCAAATTAACTGGTGACAAAGCAACTGCCAATTTGGTTGTATAATGTGGTATACCCAACAGGTTTCACACTGGCAACTTAGCAAACCAACAAACAAGAGGATGCTATAGAATGTGGCTAGTGATTACTCACACGCATGGTCAAGCAACCCACAATATGAAGTGTCCAATTAATTAACCAGGTTTGTAATATTACTATGAAACAATTTTTCAGTGTTGTAGGGAACGGAACATATGGCTGTAAGTAGTCATTCAATGCATGGCTAGCATTGTGGGTTGAGCTGTGGGTGCATCAAACAATAGACAACTATTTTGTGCTAGAGAATGAATTAGTGATTTGCTAAGTCACCTCACATGACGACACGGGACACAAAAGACATGGAAATACAAGTATTCGACACCTCACGACGACCCCCAGAATCGGACACAAAGGGCAGGTTATGCAGGTTAGTTTCAATTTAGAAACTAAAACTTTTATATGATGATTATACAAATTCAATCATGTATACAACTAGTACTACATCAATGATGATAAATTGACAAACACACAAGAAATAAAAACCACTAAACTGAAATTTTCTCACTAAGGCATCAAAATCATTATGTATTACATAGATACTGACTCACTGAGTCACTGCTACTATAGGTGGGAATGCCAATGGCAAATACAAAACAGAGTAGATACTAGAACTGTAGATCAAGATGGAAGAATCTCATAGCTCATAAGTAGTTCCCCATGTCATCATCATCACTACCATTGCTCTTTCCTCCATCCTCATCCTCTATATCCAATCTAACCTCTGGATTTGCTGATGTGTAGGATGACCCTTGAAGATGATCACCATCATCAAAAGTGATTGGCTCTAGCACTGGTTCATTAGGATCCAAGTTGGTCAATGCCAACTCAACACTGTTGTCCAAACCCATATCGTTAGGAAACACATCTCATGTCTTTGTCTTTCCCTTCAACCACAACTCCCTCTTCTTGTAAATAAGACGAGGGTTGGTGTGCACATACACCATTGTCTTTCCCTTGGACTGCTCAAGTTTGTTTTTCTTCAAGCTATATGGATTCCCACATGTGCTTCAATTCCTCTTGCAACAAGAGGATGAACTTATGAAGTAACTTGAGAGAGGATACTTATGGCTAACTCTTGTAGAAGAAGGTATGTTGCACCATGAGTTGGCCATGAAGGCTAGGGCTTCTTAACCCCGTTGTCTCTAAGCACATCATAACCTCCAAATCTCCTAGTGCCAATGGAAAACTCTATGAAGGCCTCCTCCACCTCATCAAAGGATGCTCTATCCTGAGATATCCATCTAAATGCATTCTTCCTCCCCTGTGAAATGTCACCATCCATGTGAGGAGGGAATTCATATCAAAGCCGAAATTGAGCCAATCATTGTTGTAGTATTTGGGATTTAATGAGTGAGCCAATCAATACAAAGGTATGCAATTCTTATCCCACCTACTACCAATAATATTTTGTATGGTGGTGAAAAATGTCTATACTAATGTCTTATACTCAAGGAACTCATTTTGTAAAATACTAAAATAATGGTCTTTGCAAGGGCAATCATGGTATCCCACCCCTTGTAAACCTCTTTAAGGATGGGCTGGTCTTAGTTTGCAAATTAAACAAAGCAATGATAGGGTCCACGATCTTAATGGTAAGATCTACCTTCTTTGACCAACCATCATCAAACACTGAATCCTTGACCCTTTTTGAAGTTGCTTGATCTATCTTTCTCCAAAACGACACAAACTTTGAAATAACCATGGCCCAAGAGTGTCTTGACCTCCCTCAACCTCTTAAGCGTGATGAATGAGGAGGCAGATAACGCATTTGCAATCTTCAACAATGATAGATGTACATACTACATACTCTTTATAGATTGTGAGAGCCTTGGTATGGTTTTGTACAAAATTGTTGATATAGCATTGTTATCACGCAAATTTGTGTTGACAAACCTGCATGACACTTTTAGACATTCAATCTCGTCGCAATTGAAAGTCTCTCCATTCAGATTGGTGTTTTCCATTCTCATGGGGGTGCCCCTAGATGATGTATGATGTTATCCACTTAATATTCCTAGGTCAAAATTCAATTTAATCAGCAACAACAAAGTTTCATTTTTGACTTGTCGATGAGCAATCAAAAGTGAAGTAAGTTTTGAAATTAAATTTGTAATGGTTGAAATCAGATTTCTAAAGTAATAGTAGCAACGAAATTGAAAGTGATGCAAGAAATGAATGTGCGCCTCAAATGAAATAATTCAAAACAAATGCACCTAAAGTTCAATATACCATCACACTGTATAAGAAATTATTCAATGGCTAACAATACACTCAAAGAGTTAGAATCAAACATAATTGAATGAAATCATAAATTACCCAAGAAGTTGGTTACACCATAATGAGTATTGGGTGACAAGCTACCATGAATTTGTTGATGTTCACTTGCAGTGGAGGTAGCAGTCTAAAACACTAGAGCATGGAAAAATGAGATCTCCGTTGCAACCAAAGCATCTATAAGAAAAATTGTCCAACCCTTGTACCGCTGCTCCAACATGCATATATGGAAGAATATTTTGTCACTCAAGCTGGTTGATCCAATGTCTCTCTTCTAGTCTCTTCTAGTCTGTGGTCACCCCATAGGTCCTTGGCCTCTTGTTCGACAGACCTTGACCCCCTTACCTCTGCTGTGAATTGTCACCAGGCCTGCAGCTAGGGCACAGGCCTGAAGCTAGGGCAGAGTCCTTGCCCTTGCCTTTTTCTTCTGTGATTTGCTGCCTTACACAGGCCCTAAACTCGTCAACAGCAATCCCGGCAACCTTCTTTTCCCAACAGCCTGTCCAACAGACCTTCCACAGAGGCTCAGATGGCTTCCTTTGACTGCGATTTCCTTTCAGCAGTCACCAAAACAGCCAGTGGTTACCCTAGACAAAATCCGGCCTATCATTTGGTCTCTTATCTCCTGCGGCTAGGGCACTTCCTTTAGCCCAGCCTTTCCTTATCTTTTCACCTGCAAGTAGCACAAAAACACAAACCCAAAATTCTCCTAATATAGCGTCGTTCCTCTTGCCTTAGGAGATCCAAAAACCTTGGTCCTTTCACCATAGAGAAAATGCCCTAAACGAAAACTCTGCTGCCTTAAATGCAGGTCTGTGATTTCCCCATCAAGAAAGATGCTACATTATTCTCCTCTATTGCTTTTAAGCCTCTCCATTGGCTTCTTATTTATATTTTTCCATACGCTGCAATACCATGGGTCTATACCACAGGTCATCATAATACCGTGTGTTTAAACCCACACACTCATAAAATCTCATCTTATGAGTGTTTCTCTCTCACAAACCTAGCACCAAGGGCAAGTGAGACTACTTCTCGATGCTACCAAATGTCAACATTATATTACTTGCTTTTGGTTGGGCAAGAGATGGCATCCATATTGATGATTGATCTATGCTTTTGCATTAGCTATTTTAACTTCTATGATTTTGTTTCCTATATCCTGAAATATGTGTTACGAATTATGAACATTGAATGCTGATTTCAAATTTTAATTTGGCAATGAAAGTTTTTTTAGCTATGCATTGGGATTCGAATTATAATTCACTATTTTAACTTATACGATTTTGTTTCCTATATCCTGAAATATGTGTTATGAATTATGAATATTGAATACTGATTTCAAATTTTAATTTGGCAATGAAAGTGTTTTTAGCTGCATTGGGATTCAAATTATAATTCATGATTTATAATCGTATTGCTTCATGTCTATATCAAATAATAAATTGATAAGTGATAAATTTTACTTGATTTTTTTTCTCATTATTAGAAGCCACTTTGTAGCATTTCTCCATTTCCAATGGTTTTGCAAGGTGTGAACCCTACATCTCCGGTACTTGTCAACTCTTCCTACCATTTCTTATTTCCCGTCTCTGATGCTTGGGGACACATAGTTAATAAACAATTCATGCAGACATATCTTAACGTGAAAAGACAACTATAAATGAAGAGCATTCTTGCAGCAATTACAACCCCTCACTATGCACCTTTATAAGTCAAAGAAAGAGTTTCTTCCTATTGAATATCTAGTATCTTTGTCCATGTTTGGCACATCTACCAAACATGGCTTTGTTGAACGCATCTATACTAGACAAGAGACTAACTGCAAGCAATGTATGCTTTTGCTAGGCACATCTACTAAGCATGCCAAGGAACCTTCTCCAATCAGTAGTATAAAATCCTTTTCCTATTCCTTTAACTAGGAAAGTTTTTATTGGAAGATGTCGTGGCATTGGGTAAATTCTTCCTCGTACAAATGCATACTTGAAGAAGATAGAGAGAGATCTTAGTGGAGAAATTTACAAGGAACAAGAAAATACAATTCCAATAGTAGCAAATATATACTCAATTAAATGTTGATGGGATAGTGTCATGTTGCTTGTAGATTGAATCAGATTTCCTGATTTGAAGGTGGTTCTCTCTTTTTGTATAAAGTCGTATTAAGGTGCACTTTTTTTGACCTCCTTTCTATCTAATTTACTATAAGTTATAATATGTGAAATAAGGCAATTTCTCTTAATAAAGGTCACACATCATATTCTTTATGTCAACTTTCCGTGTTTGTGTCTCCAAGTTAATGTTAAGGGAGGATCTTGGCTATGTTTTTCTTGTGCCTGGACGGCCCTTATATTTTATGTACTGACCACATTGGTGTGAATGCCATATTTTATGTACTGACCACATTGGTGTGAATGCCACATCTCGGCTTACGTCCCACATAAGTAACCATAACACCTAGTTACAAAAGAAACCTAAGCCTCATTGTATTTGACTCACTTGAGTAAACATATCATTACTGATATAATCTTAAAGGGTGCTTAGTATACCCTGACAATTCTTGTGTATTGGATTATCATTATATGTGATGATTATTTAGTGAATAAGGTCTAGTATGCTTAATCACACATTAATTAACGTTACCCGACCATTCTTAGCAGAACCATGGTCCATCTTGTTGTTCCTAAAGTCACTTGGAAGACATGTCCCATGATTTGTTTTTTTGCATTATAGGACTGTCCTATAACACTTCATTTATTTTGTAAAAGTTGAAAGTGATTGATAACTTCTATGTGACCTAAAATATGACAGCTACTGTTTCTTGTGGAGTCTACTTGCAGTATTCCAGCGTTTATACTTTTTGTACATGGCTGGATACAAGCATGAGTTAGTCGCTGCAGCTCAAATGGCTGGAAAACGCTTAGTAAGTTTATGTTTATATTTTGAATTTCCTTTTTTGTTAGATAGGAATTAAAGAAAGAAGAAGAAATTGATTGCTTTGTCTTGACCCTCTGGTTGCTGAGTTATGTTTGGAATCCAACAGACAGACCCTGCAAAAAGTAGCGTGCCTTTGGATGCAGTCATGATCCTGGGAAACTCAGTATGCAATGAATGCTCAAAATATGGAGATTTTGAGAAGGGAAGCTTTTATCAGAGCATGCAGGACTTTCTAGCAAAATCAAGAATGTCGAAAGATCACTATGACAGAGAGTCAATTATCCATGATATTTATTATGCAGTATTGATTGCAGCTGAGGTGAATAGAAGCACGTCTTCCCTTCTAGCATATGCAAACAACATATTCCATTCACGGATCTTCTCTTGCTGCAATTGACTGCCTCTTGATAATAAATATCGGAGCATATGTTGGATTTTTAAGAAGATATGGAAAAGCATAATTTATAGACTTAAGTAACTGTTAAAATGTGATGATTATAGTTTATTATGCTCCATGTAGTACAGTTATAAGCTGTGTAATGTGATTTAGTAATGTTATCTTATTTGTAATCAGAAATTTGGAACAGAGGGGCAGGCATTAGAGGAAACATTCAAGGATGCTGCCTCTCGTATAATTGGAAGTGCGATACATATAACTGATGCCAAAATTGACCCCAGGTAATTCTCATTTTAAATTCCTGTATACTCTCCTGAATGAAGTGAATATCAGCTGTAGTATTGTAGTCTTTTATAGAAATTTAATATATGTAATTATACAATATATATATGTTGTCTTATTAATTAGATTTGGGTGAGATTTCAATTCTTGCAAAACTTGTGCTTTCAGAAAAGCAACCTGGCCTATGAGTTGCAGGTTGTAACATTCCTCTTCTTTCCAGCTTAAGAAGATAGAAGGATAGAGAGGCATAGACTGCATTATTGGGTCAGAATTTTTTTAATTGTTTAACTGAAATTGCATGTTGTTTCCTATATTGGTTACGGCCTGGGGGACTTTATTTGTTGTTTTGGGATCTGCTTATACATAAAAGGAAGTAGTAGTTAAATTCTTAAGCCCTTTTGTACTTTTTTGGCCACCTGTCACTCAATGAAGTTCTTGCAACATACATTTAACCATTTTCTTAGGCATGAACATGTAATTTGATATTGCCCTGTTGCAAACTTTACTAAAGAGGGTTCCAAGAACTCCTGAGGCCTAACTTGTTGTGCTGAGAGGCGCTATACAGCCCAGTATTAGAGAGATGTGTAGGTGTTAGGTGTAATGTAAGAAAGATTGTATGTCAACAATTTTTTAAATATTTATAAATATTTTAGTTTAATTTAATTTTATAACACTTTTTAAATTAAATCTAAAAGCAAAAAGGTATTGGGTAGATGTAGTGGTGTAAAAAAATTAATAAGCACATAAAAACTTAATTCTTGCAATAAACTTATAATATAACAAGATTCTTAACTATGTATTTTCACCCAATTTTACCGTGGATATTATAAACTGGCAAATGTTTTTTTTACAATACCATGGGCCAATACCGTGGCTTATTAATACCACATACTCAAAAACCATAACTCATTTCAAAATCATATATATATATATAACTAGTATATAATATCTATATATTATATATGGGGAGATGTTGCTTGGTCAATTGCATACCTAAAACTTAAAAATAAACTAAAAAACATTCTTGAACTAAGTCCAATTACATAAAATAAAAATAAAAATAAAAGAAAAAAAGTAAAATAAATAAATAATGAATTATATATTAAATCGATATAACATTTTGACACGGTCAAATTGGCATAAAAACTAAAACTAAATAAAATAAAAAACATTTGACTAAAGTCAAATCACATAAAATAAAAATTCAATAAAAATTAAATAAATAAAAATAATAATAATAATATATTGTTTTTTTTAAAACCCAATCTTACAAATTTTCCCTAAAACCGTTAAAAAAAAAAAAAAAAAAAAAAAACCTTAAAATTTAAAAATCAAATAATAAAAAATAAAGATGGCCCATGGTGAATTTCGTGTCGAATATAGCCTATTTAAAAGGTGAAATTAAACCAGCCTAGATCCGCCTTAACTCTAGATCTACCAAGTGCCTAGATGGATCAAATCTCTTGATATACAAAGTTTTTTTAGAGTGAAAAAGAGATTTGATCCCTTTCGGCGCTTGGTAGACCCAGAGTTAATATGGATCTAGGCTGGTACCATACCGGGGCCCAATCATTGGGTTGTCAACTTCAAAATTTCTTCTTTCATCACCATTGGTTTTACCAGCAAATCACAGTTTGGCTTGGGTAGAAAATAAATGATTTACTGATACATACTATGGTGGAAAATGCACAATAAATATTGATTACATTCATAATTACATTTTTTTGCAGAATTCATTCTTTACTTGCATTTACACATCCTTTCTCATGCAACATGCCTACTATACAACTAATTCAAGAGAGCATATATGTGTATGTGTGTTTTTCTAGGCATGCTAGAAATTACTGGTAAACCTTACAAATCTTGTCTAATTTATCCATTGCATTCAGATACTTCTATTGACTGCATAAGCCCAGGGCTTGGTCTAACACAGATCCAAATCTCCATGAAATGGAATCATTGCATCAATTCCAACAATCTGTGTAGGAGAAGACAACGATTTCAGGTAAAGGTCTACATGTCAATGTAGTCATATTCGAACACCACACATTACTGGGTTTGACCTTTTCAACGTATCCCAGAAACTTATTCAATTCAGAAAACACGTACAACCTGTAGTTAATGGAGGTTACAAAACAAGAAAGAAATGAAACCGATAACAACCATACAAGTAATAACTCGAGATTTACATGGTAAAACCCTGACAGAGTGTCAAGGAAACATCCACGGGGCAAGGGATTGGAATTTCCATTCAATCAATAAAATGATTCTCCATTACAATAGTTCTGGCATTCATCAGTTTTATATGAGTCTCCTCAGTTACATAACTGCCGATTTGGTATGAAACTGAGTTGTCAATAACTAATACAATTTACCCAAATTTACATTTACATTAATTTGTTGTCAATTACCAACAAACTCCACCTTGACAACAATTTTCCTAATCCCTTGCCCATGCCCATTCATCATATTTTCTGCAAGCCAAGAGAAGCTGAACACCATCGCAACTTCTCTACTATAAATGGCTTTGTGAATATGTCTGCACAATTGTCTCGTGTATGGACCTTTTGAAGAGCTACTTTTCCGCCATCGATCACATGTCTCAGAAAATGATACCTTACATCAATGTGCTTGGTTTTGCTGTGATAAGCAGGATTTGTAGCCAAGTGAATGGCACTTTGACTGTCACAAAGTACATTCACTTTCTCCTGTGTCCTTCCAATCTCATCAAGTAGACTCTTTAACCAGATTGCTTCTTTACTGGCATCTGAAGCAGCTATATATTCTGCTTCGGTAGTGGACAACACAACTGTTTCTTGAAGCTTTGACATCCAACTAATTGCTCCACTTGCAAGAGTAAAGACATAACCTGTAGTAGATCTTCTTTTGTCCAAATCACCTGCATAATCAACATCTACGTATCCACAGACTGATCCTTCACTACCATTAAAGATGATGCAATGGTCACTTGTGCCTCTTAGATATCGAAGCATCCATTTCACTGCTCGCCAATGTTCTTCACTTGGATTTGCCATGAACCTACTAACAACTCCAACTGCATGTGAAATGTCAGGTCTTGTAGATACCATCGCATACATTAAGTTGCCTACAGCATTTGCATATGGTACATGAGACATAGACTGCTTTTCTTCATCAGTTCTAAGACTCAAAACCGAAGAAAGCTTAAAATGGGAAGCTAATGGAACATTAACAGGTTTCACATTGTTCATATAGAACTTTTCAAGTACTTTCTCCACATACTTTTGTTGTGATAACCAAAGCTTACCATTTTTCCTGTCTCTGTGTATCTCCATGCCCAAGATATGTTTTGCTGCTCCAAGATCTTTCATATCAAACGTCCTAGAGAGTTGAGCCTTTAACCTGTTGATCTCTTCCATGCTTTTGCTTGCAATAAGCATATCGTCAACATACAAAGCTAAGATAATGAATATGCCATTGAAACTTTTGAAGTATACACAATGATCATACTCACTTCTAATAAAGTTCTGCTCACCATGAAGGAGTCAAACTTCTTGTACCATTGTCTGGGAGACTGCCTCAGACCATACAATTATTTCCTGAGCTTGCAAACTAATCTTCTGTTGCGACATTGTACAAAACCTTCTGGTTGTTCCATAAATAACTCTTCATTCAAATCACCATGTAGAAAGGCTGTTTTAACATCTAACTGTTCTAACTCAAGGTTAAATAATGCAGTTATTGCCAACACAGTATGAATAGAAACAAGTTTTACAACTGGTGAAAAAATCTCATGAAAGTCAATACCTTCAACTTGAGAATACCCTTTTGCTACCAGTCTCGCCTTATACCTTTCGATACTTCCATCAACTTTCCGTTTCAGTTTGAAGACCCATTTGCATCCAACAACACTTCTCCCTTTAGGAAGTTCTACAAGATCCCAGGTATTGTTCTTGGCTAAGGAATCCATTTCTTCTTCCATAACTGTTTTTTCACTATCCGTATCATCTACTGCTTCCTGATAGCAAGAAGGTTCCCCATATTTAGTAATCAAAGCAAAAGATGAAGCACAATCTTCATACCTTTTGGGAGTTTTTCTTTCCCTTGTAGGCCTTCTTAGAGTCACTGGTTGCTGAACTGGTTAAGAAACTTCAGTAGTTTCCTTTGTATCTTCAACACTCTTTTCTCTAGAAGTCTCTTCTTCCTTTTGACTGTCATCGAAAGGTCCAACCTCCAACTGAATTTGTTGATTTGGCGATACCTGTTCCTGTTCAATTCTTTCAACATTTGATTTAAAAAAAGAAGATTCATCAAACGTTACATCTCTACTAATGACTATCTTCTGCGATGCAGGATCCCATAACCTGTATCCTTTCACGCATAGTCATACCCAACAAAGACATAACATTTCGATTTTGGATCTAATTTTGAATGCTGATTTTTAGGAATAAGAGCATACGCATCATAGCCAAATATCCTTAAATGTGAATAATCACAAGACTGACTTGACCAAACTTCTTCAAGAATTTTACAATTAATTGCTACTGAAGGTGATCTGTTAACTAAATAACAAGCAGTGGATACTACTTCTGCCCACAACTCCTTTTGCAAGTTAGCATTGCTGGTCATGCTTCTGGCTCTTTCCATAAGAGTCCGATTCATACGTTCAGCAACACCATTTTGTTGAGGAGTATAAATAGCAGTTTTGTGTCTAACAATTCCTTCATCCTTAAAGTATTGTTCAAATTCTATTGAAGTGAATTCACCACCACTGTCAGTTCTTAAACATTTAATTGATTTGCCTGTTATTTTCTCTACCATTGCTTTAAATTGTTTAAGGATATTGAATACATCAACTTTCTTTTTCAGCATAGAGACCCAAACTTTACGGGTGAAATCATCAATAAACGTTAAAAAATATAGAGCACCTCCATATGATACAACAGGAGATGGTCCCTACAGATCAAAATGAATGTTAATGGAGGTTACAAAACAAGAAAGAAATGAAACCGACAACAACCATACAAGTAATAACTCAGGATTTACATGGTAAAACCCTGATAGAGTGTCAAGGAAACATCCACAGGGCAAGGGATTGGAATTTCTATTCAACCAATAAAAGGATTCTCTAGTTTTAAATCTCTGTTTACATTGTTTTCCATACACACAATGTTTACAGAAATCCAACTTCAAAGATTTCAGATCGGGAAGAGATTTACGTTTCATCAGTATCTGAAGACTTTTCTCGCTCATGTGACCCAATTACTGATGCCATAGGTGATTACCTTCTTCTTTTTCTGACATAATCGTTGCTTCACTGACCTGAGTACTTCCTTTGAGTCTGTAAAGATTTCCGACCTTTTCTGCTTTCATAACAACTAGGGCGCCTTTAGAGACTTTTAGCACTCCATTCTGACTTGTAAACTTATAACCATCCGAATCCAACACTCCCAAAGAAATCAAAATTTTCTTCAATTCAGGGACATTTCTAACACTAGTTAATGTTCTAACTGTGTTATCATACATCTTAATCCTGATATTTCCCATCCCAATAGTCTGACATGATACATTATTACCCATAAACACAGAGCTACCATTTACATCTTCATATGAAGTAAACCAATTTCTGTGTGGACACATGTGATGAGAAGCACCAGAGTCTAACAGCCATCTTTCAAAACCCTGAGAGACATTACATACAGGTGAAGTTTCATCTATCATACATAACTCTTCAGCAGATAAAACTTCATCTATCATACCTGAATCAAACTAATTTGCTTCCTTCTTTGGGTTATCAGACTCTTTTCGTTTCCAACAGTCTTTCTTCAGGGGTCCAATTTTATTGCAGTGCCGACATTTTGCCTCACACTTCTTTCCCTTTGATTTAGATCTGGAAGACCCCCTTGTTTTTTCTCCTCTTTCCTTTGATCGCCCTCTAGCTATCATGGCTTCTGATGTTGTTGTTTCAGTACTGGATATCCTTCGTATTTCTTTAGACAAAGGAGCTCCTACAATTGATTCAAATTTCAAAGAATCAGTGGTGCTCAAACTAATTGAAGCTACGAAGTGATCCCATGACTCAGGCAGAGAACACAACAAGGTTATAGCTTTGTCTTCTTCTTGAATTTTAACTTCCATGTATGTTAATTGGCATATAAGTGTATTAAAAACATTCAAATGTTCTGCAACTTTTGAACCCTCCTTCATTCGAAGACTGTACAGTTGTCTTTTCAAATAAATTCTATTGGTTAACGACTTTGTCATATATAGTTTTTCCAGTTTTTCCCATAAACCTGAAGCTGTACTCTCTTCAACAATGTTGAAAAGAACTTCATCAGCCAGGCATAACGTGATGGTACTGAGAGCTCGGACATCCAAGTCCTCCCAGCCCGAACCTTTCATGCTTGTAGGTTTCTCATTTGCCCCGTCTAATGCTTTGTGCAACCCTTGATGCACTAGCAAATCCCTAACTTTTTGTTTACATAAAGCAAAGTTGCTCTTGTCGGTGAATTTCTCCACCTCAAGCTTTGCATTCGACATCTTGGCCATTTCTTTCCTCCTAGGGTTTCGGTCTTTCAACTAGGGTTTCCAAAAAATAAAAATAAAAATTACTTGGATTGTCTTCTTGCAACAAAGCATTTTCTAAGTTTTTTTTTTTTTTTTAAATTTTTCCTACTTCATTTTTCTGTATTTTTTTTTCACAAATTCCCCGATTAAAAATTACAGAATCTTACTTTCCCAAATTTTTCCAAATTGACTTAGAAAACCTACAACTTTTTTTTTTTGAAAAAATCCCTTTTGTTTAATTTCAGTTTCCTGGAAAAACTTTGTTCTTCAATTCAAATAAATCTGGAAAAATCTTTGTTCTTCAATTCAAAGAAATCTTTCACCAAACCCTGAATTTATTCACAAATTTTGAAAAAAAAAATACCCGACCTTCCAAGATGACCGCTCTTTGATGGGTAATTTTCACGCAGCACAGCCTCTGATGCAATGGTAACATGCAGGTGGCCAGCAACAGGGATGCAGCCTGGTCTACGCTTCTCCTCGTCAGCACACAGGTTCTGGCCAATGGAACCACGCAGCCCTTGCTTCAGTTTTGGACAAGCAACGGGCCTCCACGTTTTGCTATGCACTGAACGGGCAACAACAGTGGTCTTCACACAGGCTACGCAGCAGCATGACGACCTCCTCACCAGTCCACGTAGAGAATGACTTTGTCTTCCTCGACCAGCACGCAGAGGCTAGAGAGTTAGGTGGTTTGGCAGCGTAGAACTGGGGTTCGGTGGTCTGGCTGCGTAGAACTGGGCCTCAGGCAACAAACGGCCTCCCCTATCAGTCCATTCCATTCCACGCTCCTCCTAGGTTCTCTTCCTCGACCAACATGCAGAGGGCACTCTAGTTTTGCTCGATGGATGGCAACATGCGGGTCTCCTCGCTCCGGTTCTGCTCGACGACTCTGGGCCACTCCTCTGGACAAGCCCAAGGTAATACGCAGAGGGCAGAGACTTGACCAGCACCGCAGGTAGCTTCCTTGACCAACACCGCAGGCAGCGCGCAGCATAGCCAACAACAACGCCACGAGCTCTGGCTCCCTCGACCAGCACGGGTTTTATGCAACCTTTTTTTTTTCTTTCACAAGGATTTGACTCCAAAGTCAACTCAATTGCTCTGATACCATTTGTAGTTAATGGAGGTTACAAAACAAGAAAGAAATGAAACCGACAACAACCATACAAGTAATAACTCAGGATTTACGTGGTAAAACCCTGACAGAGTGTCAAGGAAACATCCACGGTGCAAGGGATTGGAATTTCTATTTAATCAATAAAATGATTCTCCATTACAATAGTTCGGGCATTCATCAGTTTTATATGAGCCTCCTCAGTTACATAACTACTGGTTCGGTATGAAACTGACTTGTCAATAACTAATACAATTTATCCAAATTTACATTTACATTAATTTGTTGTCAATTACCAACACAACCCATCAATTCAAGACACACAAGGATGCACACACATTAACGCTTCACATATGAATTCATATAAATTTAAACACTCATATTGCACAGTCCAAGCGTCTTTCAACGCCTCTACAACTTGATTTGAATTTCTTGGCCACTTGGCCTTGACCGTCTTTCTATATGCCCTCAAACTTACATATAAATAACAATAAAACAACAATAGTCGGATCATAACAGATCCGATCTATTCTAATTTCTATCACTGATATCTCTTAACGTCTCGTGGAAATCCTTTGAAAGTCTTGATTTCATGTTTCAACATGGATTTGGTGCAAACAAATTAACAACTACCCAACTGCATCCCCACTTTCATCTTCTTGAAGTTTGTTTTTGCTAATTTTTCAGAGGTGGGTGCATGCTTTTGCATCAGACTACCGGGTACAAAAAATTTATGATCTCCTGGTCATATGCATCTGGTCATTTCGTAACAGCTAAACCTGTGAGATGCAACAAAACCTCTGCAATAGCAAATATCCCATTCTTGCTACACGATACCTCATTGAGCTTCTCTCCAGGTTCACTTCCTCTAGAACCATTGGAGCACTCCATGCTTTAGGTTGCTCCAAATTATCTCACCTCTCTCTGCTGCTACTGCACAAAATCAAAGACCGTGCACTTACCAAACCTCAACAAACTTGTACCTACGATCTGCATCTTCACCCCAAATCTTCATGTTCTCGGTTTCCTCTTCAATTCTACATGCAAGATTTTCTCCTGCTCTGATACCACTGGGTGAAAATGGTTTCTGGGGGTCTGTCATTTCGAGTTTTTAATGAATACGATCTTGGGACCTGTGGGTAATGGCCCATGTCTGGTTATTTGTCACGTAGCTCATCAATCAAACGGATTGTTCACAACTTGAACTAAACATCTATGGCATGATTTTCTATTGACTGCGTAAACCCAAGGCTCGGTCCAATGCATATCCAAATCTCCATGAAATGGAATCATTGCATCAATTCCAACAATCCGTGTAGGAGAAGACAACAATTTCAGGTAAAGGTCTACAAGCCAATGTAATCATCTTTGAACACCACCCATTATTGGGTTCGACCTTTACAGCGCACCCCAGAAACTTATTCAATTTAGAAAACACATACAACCTAAGAAACCGGATTCGTTGTATACCCCGGACGAATCGCGAATCCAGCGTGTCGGACACGATTCTGTCCTGACACGTGTCATTCTGTCAGGACACGTCGTGTCCGATTTCCCCACGTCGTGTCATGACGTGTCAGGCAAATTACGAATCGCGTCCATGTTTTTTGGCACGAGTCCTGTTTCGTGTCCTGTTTTGGCGGATTCGTGTCACGAATTTCACTGTCCGCGGGGTTAAAAAGGAATTTTCACTGTCCGCGGGGTTTGATAACTTTTATTGTTCTGAGCGTTGAAGGGTTTGACTGGTGAGCTGTGCGCGATAGTGAAGGGTTT
This sequence comes from Pinus taeda, assembly GCA_000404065.3. Taxonomy (NCBI): domain Eukaryota; kingdom Viridiplantae; phylum Streptophyta; class Pinopsida; order Pinales; family Pinaceae; genus Pinus; species Pinus taeda. The sequence continues at coordinate 38,180 of APFE031449606.1, read as the reverse complement.
CCGTGCTGAGACTGCGATTTCTTGGCTGTAGTGACCGGCGTCGGGCTCTCCAGGTATGTTCTTCCGTCACGGTTCACCACGGTTCACAAGTTAAAAACTCAAAACCTCTGCCATCCTCTCCTCGTGACTAAACAGTGAGTCGTGACCTTTCACGGTGATGAATTGCAGCATGATATTGTTATAATAAGCAGTGACCTCTGCCTCACTAAACAGTGGCCTCTCGTCGTGATAAATTGCATCATAATATTGTTATTGACAACAGTAAAACGACAAACCCTTGGCCCATTATCAATACAATATATGATCTGCCTTTTTGCAATAAATTTTAAGAACGCACTTAGATTATTCCAAATTAATCCTTCAGCTTTTCTCGCACTGTAACTGTAAGTAATCATTGCGTTTCCCTTATACATCGTTTTAAAATAGTCACTGAACGTACCTGCAACATACCATTTTTAAAATAGTCACCCACAGTACCAACAATCCATAAGAAATGAATTTGTTGAAGTAAGCGATAATTTTTCATGGATAGGGATTTTTTTATCTGAGAATCAGTACATTTATCAGTTCAGAAAATAAATATGCACTGCTGGTAAATTTGACCAATATTTCACTGATGCATAGTGCATTATTTGAATGATAAATAGTGTGTATCAGTGGTGTACCTTTCTCTGGGTTAAGTATTAAATATACAATGTTCTGTGGATGAGTTTAGGAACATTTTCTCAGTACTGTGCTTACTCATTAGAGTTAAAACTTAACAAAGTGCACCTACAGCCATGTGTCTAACAACTGTTTGACGAAATGCCTTACTGAACACTCAGCCAAACTCAGAAAAATTAAAGGAAAATTTTGGAATACTCCTAAATATTATACTTGTTCCTAGCTTCATATGTTATTGGCAATTGCTATTCTACTAGGCATTTGTCTCCTTTTATCAGCAGTCAATGGCATCCATCTTCTTGCAGACGTCGTCCTAAACATACACATTATAAATTATAATTTATAACAATTGCCATATTCTAATATGCTAATGCATGCCTGTCAAGCAGTTATGTATAGAGACCAACCCTTGTCTTTGGTCATGTCTTCTTTTGCCTAGTGCATAGTATTCCCTTTGGTTGTTGCAAAATAATATGAGGAAAAGATCCTCCTCTTGTGTATGAACCTTTGTTCTTGACATTCTAAGTTGGCAGCTTGCTGGTGTATTTACCTATGCACAGTTTACAATTTTTTTACAGCAGTTTGTTCATTTTTAAATTTTTTTTGCATTTTTTAATTTTTGACAGCAGTTTGTTCATTTTTTTTACAGGTTGTCGTTGAGG
>APFE031449606.1:19213-34374 GCA_000404065.3 Pinus taeda | reverse complement strand
AATAAAATAATATATAACGTGTCCTAACGTGTCCTGTTCCGGGGGGTCAGCGTGTCCGAATCCGACACCACGAATCTCGAATCCTACGTGTCCCGAATCCCCGTGTCCGGGGTATACAACGAATCCGGTTTCTTAGAATCCAATCTATTCTATCCCTGATATCTCTTAACGTCTTGTGGAAATCTCTTGAAAATCTTGATTTCATGTTTCAACACAGATTTGGTGCAAACAAATTAACAACTACCCAACTGCATCCCCACTTTAGTTGTCTAGAAGTTCGTTTTTGCTAATTTCTCAGAGTTGGGTGCATGCTCCTGCATCAGATGAAGACCACAAAGAATAACGACAATTAACAACTGCAAGTTTTTTTTTTTTTTTTTAACAATAATAGGGTAGATTATATTAGCAAAAAATATGCCAAAGCACAGATAAGATACATCCATAAATTCCTGAGATAAAATATTGCAAAGGGTTTTAGGACTACACTAGTATGGCCAGACTGACTGCACCTTGATCCCAATACTAACATTTATACAATTTAATAGAAAATTTCATTAACATAGTAACATTTAATTGACATCAAAATATAATAAGGACTGGCTTCTAGTCATCTATAATGATCAAATTTTCCTCAACAACTACCTAATTAAGATCAGGCAGTTCAGCTTGGGAAAATTGGGCTGAGTTTGTAGAAGAGATTTTGTGCTCACTGCCTTGAGTGTCTCCCTGTTCAACTGTCTGGGGCTGTTGCAAATAACATATTTTAATTTGAAATTGATCATCATATTTTTAAGCTAGCATTGTTCCCCATAGGGTTCCATTGACCCTCAAAGTTCCATGAGTGAGTGATAAGGATTGATTTTCCAACTTCTCTGCGGTCTTCTTCAGGTCTCTTAAAACATTATTCACTTCAATGCGAGGAATCCAAGTGAGTGATCTCGAAATTCTTGCGTAAATATGGCGAAGCATGGAGTCCAAAGGAGAAAGGTTCACAAAACAAGATGACAAATGGAGTCATTATGTTGATTTTTCCTTGGCATTTCAGAATCAGGTCTATGTCTAAAAACACGATCACAAACACACTGAAATACCACAACTCCTAGCACTTTGCACAGCGGAAATCTTCAACAGTGAAATCAATATAGTGCACATGTATATGATCCCAACCCTTGATTATTTTATTAGTTCATTAATAAAAGAATGATGGGGTCCCTGTACCAGGGATCATGGCTCTCGAACTCTGATACAACTAGTATACATAGTATACAACTAGGGCTTGCAGTCTGCAACATAAGATCTCCAATCTGCCCACAAATAACTAGACAAGGACAAACACATAACTTACTTGTTGAAGTAGCCCATCTAGCTCAACCCTTTTTGCACATGTTGTCCTTGACATTTGGTAGGTCCTTTTCCTCCTCTACACTCAGAGAGTACTGCTACTCCAGTACCTCTACACACCCAAGTGCTCACAAGAGTTTTGCTCCTCTAAAACCCTTATGCACTTTAGCTCAACAAATTTGCCTTCTAACAATAACTACGCTGCTCCAAAGTCATTGTTCACAGGCACAAATGTTTTCCCTCTCACAGTGGTATTTGCCTCATCAATTCACTGTACTCAGGGCACAAAAGATTTAGCGTCTCACAGTGTATGACAACCATCATACCACTGTATATCAGCCTCAAATCAAGGTCTGCAGCACAACAATTTGTCCTATTTAAATCACTGTTCATCAGGCCTTCACCAAGATCAACTTCTCACAGTCGCTTGTCTTCCTCTAAGGTCTTCTGCACAACGATTTGTCCTCTTCAAATCATTGCTCATCAGGCCTACACCAAGATCAACGGCTAACATTCCCTTTTCTTCCTCCAAGGTGATTGTACATAGCCTTCAACTTAGGCTGTCCAACACTTCCTTGTTGGAGAGATCTCAACCACAAAATCTTGTTCACAATACTTATCAAACCACTGTCCATATGCCTTTGGCTTTCATCTTGTAGCAATCCGCTCCCACTGTGCAAGCTTGAGGCTAATTCAGCCTCCCTTTAGGTCACGGTGAGACCATGAAACGCCTCCTCAATCTTCCTGAGGAACTCGGTCCTTAACAACGGAGATTTCCAAGGCTATGTCTGCCTCTTATAGGGTCTCTGCCCTCCTTCTTTACCGTTACACAGACTCAGATCATTGCACAAACTTTGTAGCTGCTCTCGGCCTAGACAAAACCTTCACTCACACCCCTTAACAACCTTTCTCCTTGGATCTCAGCCCTACGCAACCTTTCTTGGCCTTTTCTACTGGCTTAAACCTCCTTGGCCTCCTTTTAAATCATCTGTAGCCTTACAAACACGGCCAACAATCCTCCCACTAGGTCTGAGACCCTTCAAAACTCAGCCTAAGGTCCTTCTAACCTCTGCGGTGGGCCTTGAGGGAGCTCGGCCCTCCTGTCTTTAACACCATATGCCTTTCGACCTTCCTTTTACACAGATTTAGGCCTTCAACCCTCTTTCACAGAGCATAATAGACTCGACCTTCTTCTAGGCCTTCCTCCACAGGTTTCTCAGTTGCTTAAGAACAACAAAACATTGCCTTTAAGCTGAGCAGACTCAACCCTCCTTTGCATAATTAGAATAGACCACACTTGCTCCTCTTCTTGTTGCTGCTCCCTAAGGTTCACAAGTTCTTCTTGGCTAGATCTCTTCTTGAGAATGAGTTGCCGTCTTGTGTGTTTTGAGACCACTCATGGTCTCTTCTATTTATCGTTTTCTTTTGGTCACTTAGGAACCCTTTAGACTTAGGGATTTAGCCCCTTGACCTTAAGAATATATAATAATTTCTTTCTTGGTCCTAAACCCCTTACTTGGGTCCAAAACCCCATTTTGGGTAAATCACCCAACAAACAACTTATTATGAGTTGTCCTCTCTCGAAAATATCTTCTGAGCTACACAAAATCTAACATATTAGAGTTGTCTATTATAATTAGTGATCTAATAGGTAAATATTGAGCTAGATGATGCCTTGTTAGAGAGCATACATTTCAGCTTGGATGTTAGAGGCTATGCCTAGGGTCCATGAGTATTCTAGTTCTATTTGTCCTTCGAGGCTAAAGAGAACTCCCTAGGCACCCGTCACCCCTACTGGCAAGATTAGACACTTATCTTTTTTGGAATTCATTGCCAACTTGCTGCAAGCAAATGTTTTTTTCCACTTTGGGGACGGGGGGGGGCACCTAGGGGAAATGTTTCTTCATGTCGCCCTTTGGGGGAAACTCAGGGAAACACATGGTGAAATGTTTCCCTAGTGTTGGGGATGCATTTTCCCAAAAGGGGGATGTTTGTAGATCCCCCTCCTCTAAAAGGGGGACACTTGGGCACCCTCCTTCCCCATTTTTAATCCAACAACCCATGAAGACAAAACAAAGATAGGGGATAGAGCTTTGAGGAGTTTGTGACCTTGGCAATTAGTAGTAATTTTTAACATTGCAATTAATTGTTTCAGGATGTTTAAGAGTGGTTTCAACCTCATCAGACTTGATATGGAGAAAGTAGAATTTCATATCCCATTTTGAATTTAGCGGACTTAACATTTTTCAGAATTTCAAGATGGGCAAGATTATAGCGCTTCCATTGGATTGCACAATGATGAATTTGCATGGGATGCGTTGTCACCCTTTGCAAAACTTGTCTTTAGTTGTTAAAAAGGTGCAATTGGGCAGAAAAGTTTGCAACCATTTGCAGGGTCACATAAGCGGTCAAAGATTGTTCAGACCTCCTCCAATGGGTAAAGCTCGGAATTAGCTTTCCAACGACATATGAAACTCCTCAAATGGACCCTGGTGTTATCACCCGGGTTGGTGGGGGTCAGGCTGTGTCAACCCTTCAACCTGGTGTAACTATTTCAAACCAACTTTTGATTGGAAGTTAGCCCTTCCCATCTGAGAGTGCTCTCCCAATATTTTTTAGAATGCAGATGGCTAACTCTGGTTTTCAATTTTGATATTTCGGGTGAAAGAGTGTGAGGATAGCCACCATTGGGCATGGATTCAGTCAAAGAAAAACAACAACAAACAACACACTGTTTATGGAAGCAGAGGTAATCTTTAGTTTCCTAAGGTGGATAAAGGCATCACAGTAATCATAGTAAATTGAAGGAAGTTGGAGCTGTTTGACAGATTTCCAAGTAATCAATAAACTATAACACTAATGGACATTCACAGTAATCACAACAAATTGAAAGAAGTTGGAGCAATACAACATTGAATTCCAAGTAATCAATAAGATGTGAAAACTAATAACTAAGAAAGGAGCATGATAGGATGAGATTGAAACCAAATGAATCCAAGGTCAAAATAGAGTTGCTGCAACTGTATTTCTATTAACAAAAAACATGTACAACAATGGTTCTCCCCACATCGATCCCCCCCCTGTGGAGAGTCGAAAGTCTACATATTTATAGAGAAAGGTCTCTGATTACATATCTACCACTTGGGCTAGATAACTATGAAAATTTGTTCCTATTCAATTAATTAAATCATGAGCTTTCTAAGGGATTTCTGTTACAATAGATTCATATACAAATAGAAGTTTGTATGAATTGAACCTATCTAACAATAACAATTACTAAGAAAACTCAAACTATCATGGCGTGGCACTGTATCTGTGGAAATCCATACATCTGGCCCCTTGAATCTGCTGTGCTGTTTGCAATTGAAACGTGCTGAGAGTGCCATTACTGTCCTCTGTGCTTTGCTGTCTCTGGGTGTTTCACTGCCTTTTGGTTTCATGGTCTGTGTTCTCGCGCTTCTGTGTATCGTTGCCTCTTTTCTCTGCTTTGTTTAATAACCATGTTGCGGAAGAAACGCAGAGAAATACTCTTGCTGTCTCATGGAGTGGAAGTGGAATGGATCCTTTATCGTTTGTTGATCTGGGCTGTTGATCTGTGCCTTTTGTTGTCGCAGTCGCAATACACCACCGAAATGCGAAAAGGAGCTTTTACACTGATTTACAGTGATTTTCCAATAAGACGGATGTGAAGCTTTATAGAGTGAAACACATAAAAAATCGCATTCGGGGAGGGTCTCGCACATTGCAATCGACAGGTTGGAAGGACTTTGGCAGAGCGAGACTTATGTTTTTGCGATCGCCGATTGCGATATCGCAATCGACGAGCAGAGGGTTATCGCAATCGGCAGAGAGGAGGTGGCGTGATATCGGTGGAGGCATATGCATTATGAGATATCGACAGAGAATTGTGATATCTCAATAGGGGGAAAGGATTGATATCACAATCGACGATCAGAGGAGGAAGAAATTTATGCTATATCGCATCGCAATCAGCGGAGGGATATATATTATCGCAATCGACAATGGTGGGTGGAAAGGGCCTTAGTTATGCGGTGATTATGCGAGTTGCAATTGTGATTGCGCAATTGCAATAGGAAAGGGAATAGGGGGCTGATTATGGTATAGAGACACGTGGTCTGCGGGCTCGGTCATGTCTCGGGGGCGGGGGTTATATATTTTGTGATATATATATATAATATATATATATATATATATATATATATTGAGTTATGCATATGCGGCTAGAGTTATATATCAAATGGATTATTCGGCTAGAGTTTAGTGTCAATGGAATGCGGTTAAGGCCGATTGTGATATAAATTATGGGTCCCAGCCTTAACAAGGCTGCAATATATCTACAACTTTTTTGAAGCATTACAAAGGAAAAGGTGGAAATGCGGCTAGAGTTAAGTAGGAAAATGGAATATGGCTAGGATTAGAATGGGTTAGGGTTAGAGTTGGGTTATGGGTAATGAATGGAAAAGGCTAGAGTTATGAAATCAAAGGATGAAATGGGATGGGTTTTAGAGAATATGGAAAATTCTCTAAAACAATTAGAATGGCCTTGTCCTTCCTTCTTTAATCTCCAAATGCGAAGCTCAGCAACCTCTTTCAGAAAAACAACAGATAGATGAAAAGATCAGTGATGGAAAACCTTGACTAATAAAACTAAAATTTATTTTAGTGAGTTATCATGAATAACACCTGGAATCAAAAGTTATAACAAATCGGTGCTGCCCTTGAAAACTGGAAGCCAAGGAGAAAATGTCTGAAGGAGGAATCTCGCAAATCGGAGGTCCCCGACGGTTCGCAAAATACCACCCTAAAGAAATAGCCGAGAAAAGAACCAACAGTGTAAAGTGCGGGGGAGCACCTCAGAAAGCGTGACAAAGGAATCGACGCAAAACCAGGGGTAGGCGGGCCCTTTATGGCTGTGGGCCACAGAGCCATACCAGGCCAAGACAGCTAGTCGATTTGACAGCTGAGGTTGGGCTGAGATAGTTGTTGTAAACCACTATTCAAAGCTCCTCTCTCCAAATAAATAGAGGGAAACAACACTTAACAAAGTTTTAGAATTTTTGGAAAGAAACTCCTAAGTGGATCCTTTTCTTGTTTCACAAAGGCATTGTATGAACATTGATGTATGCACTCTATCAGAGAATTTAATGGAAGAATTATGGTGATTCGAACTCCTTGATTTGCAGTATGTTTTTCTCTCTTAGTATTTCCATATCTGTTTGACATTCTCCTCAGATTGCATTTACGTAGCAGCTAGATATATTTCCATTATATGCAGATTCATTTCAGTCAAGGAAAGAATCCCTATATTGATACGGTGATAAGGTCTTTAAAAAGGCGCTCCATGCATTTCAGCATCTCATAAACCTTTCATTGCTCTCGTTTTCCTCTAAATCTAGAGATACAAAATTCTTAAAGTCTAAGCTTTGTTTTGATGGATTTTCTCTCTATTGTCTTCTACTATTCCATCTCCATTAACAATTGATTTGCTGCGAGTTTCAATCTGCTTTGGCCACCATTGTTTGAATATTACTCCCTGTGGAATTTTGCACATGTTATTTCTTACATTGTGCTTTCATGAGCAATTCTAAACCAACCCTTTTCAAACTATTCGTGACAAAAAACTATTAGTGCTGCAAGCTCTCAAGAAAAATCTGCTAGCACTACTTAAGATGTCCTAGGCACTGGTCTATAATTAACCCAGAGGCTGTCTCTAGGAGGATTTTCTTGTCCCCTGAAGCACTGCTGCTACAGGTGCTAGAATTAGCCACAACATCTTTTTGGCACCGTTGTTGGGGACGGATTGGAATATTTTTCCTTGGATACGACAATTCTTTACATTCCCTCTGTTGGGTGAGCAAGGGAAGTGTGGGTTGAAGATCTCTCACCTTGGTGACTCCACTAGTTGTATTTTTATCTCATAATTCTGGCTCCTAAGAGGCCCCATACTTGTGCAAACTCCTCCCAACAAAACCCCTAGCTATCTCTGACCCAAAGAAGCCTATATCCAAAAAGACTACCAAACAAATCTCTACACTGCTGGCCCTTTCGGCATTAGCCCACGATGCAAGGACTGAAGTCTCACGTGAAGCAGTATGGGGGGATGCTAGAACCAAGTTTCTGCACCCTGGAGATGTCTGAGGGGTCCATTTAGTCCAACTATGCCTACCTTCACGCAGGTTACTTCATGCACTATCTTGACCATGAGACCTTTGCAATCTGTTATAATTGCCTGTGTCCAGCGCTAACCAGGAGCTGAGAGGCTTTCACACTGCTATGGTAGCAATCTGTGCTATTTCCCCAAATTACACTCTGTATCTTACTTATCTTCTTATAGATGTTAGTTAACTTCGCGTAACAGATACTTTATCTCACATTTACTTGATCAACACAATCATATATGTTCGCGTGTCATATAAACAACAGAAATGTAATTTATACCCAATAAATTCAATGTAGAAAATAGTAAATGAATACACAAGAATGGTATAAAACTTCTCTTTATTAATGCTTCAATGGTTACAGACTCAACCTGCCCTGCGCACTCACCTGTAGGGGTCCACGCACTCAGCTGCGGACTACTAGGCCTCTGCGCACTCAGCTGTAGAGACTTTTCCTACTCTACGACCCAAAGACTCAACTCTACACTTAGATCTTCCACTATCCTTCTATTCCATCATCATTCTCCTTCTATTACTAACTGATTTACAACTTAGAGCCTCACTCTATTTATATAATCCCATGGTTTGCGGACCATGGGTAGATCTCTAAAGTCGACATCACATTATAAAAATGAGGGAAGACAACCCTATGACTCATTTACAACTTCGCGCTCCATGCCCACAAAACACAGTGTTTACATCAGATTTACACTTTTTAGCCAAAATCTGGGCTTTTAGCCCCAAAACTTCCCTTGGGGGATCTCGTGCCCAACAAGTCCCCAACACAAACATTGTGACTTGCCCTTGAGTTAGTTTGTCGGTGCTGAGATCTTCACGTGGAGACCTCCCAACTCTGCCTAGACTGCTACAAGATCGGCTGCGCACTCAACAACTGGCTTATGTATTTCCTGGACACTTCATAAACCTAGAAAGGATTCCGACAACAAATGGAATATTTGATCGAGTAGTGGTGAGGTAGATAAGACTTCCCACAAGTTATCTATACTTATTTGCGTCCTGAAATTCATTTTCTTCTTTAGATGTGAGCTTCAAATTTTGTTCCATTGGAGTGGACAAAGGATTGCATTTAGCCTTGCCAAACTTGTTCCAAAACTCTCCAGTTTACTTTTGAGAGATTTTGCTCACTCTTCCTGTTGCTGAAGCACTAAGACCGTATTGTTGCTCTTACCTCGTCGGATAATTTGTCCCTCCCTGCTTTATTCTCTGGGGATTCAACATTTAATTATAAATGAGATTTCCCGTGTGTTTATTAATATAGAGAGGAGAAACACCTAACTCCATGATTTTCTTTCTATTGACTGAAAAGATCCATCTATATATGCTAATATGCCATCCCGACCAAAGGGAAGGTATATCAAAAGGACTTACCCGACATATTCTAACCTAGAAAATGGAAACTCCACTAGAATACTTTCTAAAAGACTAGATTTTTTGCACAAAAATCAAGGTCCGTACAACAGTCTATACAGCAGTGCGTACAGTAGTACGTATAGCAGCCGTACAACAGTTTTCCAGGGCACGAAAAACGAGATAAGTTGTAAAGTTTGCTTGCTGAATATTTCTCACTGTAAAAAAGGCATTTTTAGAAATAAAGAAGAGCTCTTGAACTGGTTTTCCCCCAGAGTTGTAGGGGGTTTTTCCAGGGTCACCTTGACCAAAAGTCACTGTGTTTAAATGTGTTTAATCGCTGTTTGTACTTGCTGATTTTTTATTTCTGCATTTTCCAGCGTTCTGTAAAATTTCTAGAATTTTTGTTTTCAGCAAAATGTATTTTTTCCAGTGTTGAATGTATGGATATGGGAATGGGCATTTAACTATATGGGAAAAATAAGGTGAAACTGAAAACCGGGGTGGGAAATGATAAATTTTTATAGGAATCGATCCTTAGTCAAAGAAAGTTTGTCTTCCTTCAGAGAAGAATATTGTCATCACACTGAGCTTGGTCTTCAAGACACTGAGACTTAGCCTTCAAACTAGGCTTGAACTAGATCTTTAAAGTTTAAACAACATAAATCAGTCCTATACAGTAACAGATGTCAACCCTCAAAACTACAACACTTTTCCCTTAAACTAGACCTTAAACAAACCAAATCCCTTCCCAAGGACAATGCCATAAAGCCTTTAAAAAATGTGCCAACACCCTTCCATACAAGGACTCTCCAATTAGGCTTCTCTTCAATTTTGGTTCATGAGGTATGAAACCCAAAACTCATCCTTGTCTTCGCTTTTTTAGACAGATCCAAGTTGCTTAAGCGAGTGGCTAGAAATGCTCCTTTTCACGCCTATTTATAGTGCATTTGGGGTCTAGACTAGGCTGACTAGTCCATTGGCTTAACTGTCTTCTAGGAGTTCGATGACTTGTTTGATCAAGTTAACACACGTTAAATCTAGATCCTTCTAGAAGAGGGTGCACATCTTTCTCTTACCTCTCACATGTGTGGATGGATTGGTGTGTATTTATGAGGTTTATGGTGGTTTGACGCTTTTTATTGACCCTCAGGCATGGGGCTTATTGACCACTATAGTGGAGCACTTCACTTATTTGACCAAATCAAACCCTCACAAGTGGATAATTTCAAGGAGTGTACCTGACACCTATGGTTGTAGGAAGTTAATAGTTGGTTAGAAATCCACTTCTTTGAGCACATGGTATTATCACAGCACATTGTATTGTAAGATGATTTTTAGACATCTCTTCTCCTATAATAGGTTGTCCCACTCATTTGAGCTTGTTTGAGAATAAAGTAAAGAAACCATCTTACCATTTGTGTCTAGTGTCTCTTTTTTATTTGAGTAAATGTTTCATATTATCTAGAGGAAAACAATTGGCTCTAACTCTTTTGTGAAGTGGTTAAGGTTATGGCAAGAGAGGAAATTTCCAAGAGGTTTGGTTATTCTATGTCTTTGCATTACCAATTTTTTCTTTAAATGAATTGGTGATAGTATTTAGGAGAAATATCTCTTGATTTTGTCTTATTACTTCATTATTTGCCAAGGAAAACCTTGCTTGATCTTTGGTTATTCACTTTAGCTAGATTTATCCCCCTTTCTTGGAGCTATTAGCCATTTATTATCGGTTTGATGCTTTTCTCCTAACCTTAGGCCAGAGAAAACTTAAAACACATTTATTGGAGCTCACAAGCAAATGCAAGAGATAGATGATAAGTGTGAGATGCATATTATTAATCAAATATACATATAAATACAAGTTTTTTGTGACCCGTGATTTCATATTCTAAGAGGACTCTTGGACATTATTTTGAATGTCAATGTTCACTTGAAGCTTCTCGCTTTCCTCTCAAGTGAATGAGCCATATTTACATAACTCAAGAGGATTATCTCTCCAACATTCCCCCCTTAATCCAAAGGGGTGTATGTAAGTCCAAGAAGAGAGCTGAAATATAGAGGTGGATAACAACAAATCATTGAATGTGCTCTCTGAATATGGTGGTTTAAGGAAGACCACAGACCAAATGGGTAGTAGAAGTTGAAGTCTTATACTGGTGGTGGTTTAAGGTTGACCACCAACTTTGGAACTTGGCTTGAAGTAGTTCCTACAACAATTTAGAATGCTAGAAGTTGATGTCTTCTGTGAAATGGAAGTGCTCCTTGATGATGGTTTAAAGATGACCATAAATTGATGAAATGGGTAACAAAAACTGAAGTCTTCTATCAGTGGTGGTTTAAGGCTATCCACTAACCAATTCGTGCTCATGGAACTTGAGTTTGTCTCTGACTTCTGGCTTTGGCTCACTCTAGCTCTAGGCTCTAGTTGCAAGCTCCGGTTCTAGCTACAGGCTCTGGCACTGGCTGTGGCTCAGGCTTGCTTGATACAACTTCGAAACTAGTAGTTGTCTATCAATTCCCCCTCCCAAATCAGATACAAGGTGAGAATATGAAATTCTCTCCACTGCAAGACATGTCAATACTTGAAAACAAACTCTGCAGTATGCCTAATATATCTTCTTGGATGTTGAAGACCATTGCCAAGAAGCTATCCATCCAAGGTGAATCTTTGTTCTTGTAGGAGTATTATCTCTAGAACATTTGTTCGAATGATGAGTATGTTTTCCACAATGTTCGCAAGGGTGAAGATCAAAACACTGATCTTTCATGTGGCCAACTCGATCATAATGTTGGCATTTGATAATCTGAAGTGGATGTGGAGCAGGGGAATATGAGTCAGCCTGAAGAAGCCCACCACTCTGACACTAGATTGGTTTAGAGTAGTCTAGAATGTGAAAGGGCACATCCTTTTCATAACTGAGACCAATTTTGTATTTGTTGTTGATGACTTCTTCCCAAGGTGTGATGATGGGCTTGGGAAGTGTAAGAAGAACCTCTGCATGTTCATGTGAACTTTCTCTTGACGCGTCGTCATTGATTTGATTATGCGTAGGGTGTTAATGGGAATCAATCGCAAACAAAGAATTGTTTTGAACAAGAACCAGTTTAGAATGTTGATTCCTTTGTTGTAGTTGATCTTGTTGTAGCTGTGACTCAAGCAGAAGAAACTTGATTTTGTCCTATGCATTTTGTAAACATATTTGAATTATCTAAGAGAGTGGTTTTGTTGATTTTGAATGTATTCTTAACATAAGAGAGTATTACAATGTTTACAAACTCTAATAATTCATGAATTTGAGCCATTTAAAGCCTGATGTAGACCTATAAAGTTTTATTTTTTATTTTTTGTATCTCCACCTTGATGATCTTTGAACACTCGATTAACAAAACAACCTAATTTGCTTCATAAATAGAAGATGCCGTTTTAAAATAGGACAAAGTCCTTGACAATATAACCACCGTAATATTTTTGGAAGATGCTCTAAGGAAAGCATCAATTATTATAAGAGGCTCTATCAAAGTCTCCTTTGATGGTGGGCATGTTGGTTACACCAGTAACAAGTCAAAGCCTCTCATGCTAGCTTGGAGTTGAACCATCAACAAACCTTTTTATTCTAGTTTTATCAAAATGCTGGGCCAAGTAACATGCAATTTTCCTGTGTAAGAGGAGGATTTGATGAGCTTGATGTAGTCTTGTATTATCCACAAGCATCTTTGAACCCTTTCTTGTGTATAACTAGAACCAAGCAACCTAGTTGGTATAATGGATCACAAAGCCGACCTTTCCGTCTTCAGATATAATGGAGCTGATTTATAACCTTTAACACTAGGTATGCATGAAAAGAGGCTTGAGCACGACTAGCATGACAAAGAACAAAGTTGCGCCCACATTTGGAGTTCACTGTGGTGTCTTTGAAGTCAATTTCCCATCATTTGAGGAGAGGTCTAGCTCCTTAAGGTTCTTATGTGCTACGTGGAGGATCAAGGAAGTTTTGATTATAGAAGAAGCAAGCGTTGAAGGGGCTTTGGAGGTTGGATGCTACGCCAAAGACCCCTTTTCCCCTAATTTTGTGGATATGGGTTACCTTGTGAGGGCTTATTCCCCTTTAACTTTGTACATGTGGCATAATTGTCATTATTTTATATAATTTATAATAATTAATTATTTAGGTGGGCCTTTTTCCCATCTATAGGCTAGAATAAGCATTATATTTGCTTCATGATCCTTGTTCAACTAACTCTTCCTCCAAGTTTTTGAGGAAGTAGGATATTAGCTCCTTCGATTAATTCATTTTAGAAATTGAGAACCTTGATTCAAAACCCTAGGTTAGTAGGTTAACTTGCCCTAGTCTTTTTGAACCTTGTATCTACGCCATGTTTTTTCCGAGATTGTATGTTCCTGGACCCCATATGCCCAAAAAATATTTTGGCAAGCAAAGGCACTAATCTTCTATCCCACATCCCTTTTTTCTTTATAATCGTTAAAATTATTTTGCTAGGGTTTCCTCTCCAATACCATATGGTAATCCTTGGTTGTGTATGTTTTGGGAACTTCTCTTTGAACTCAAATCTTGGAATTATCGAGCCCCAACAATCCATTCCAAGGAAAATCCCCCTTGAGCAGTAGGTCAGCGGGCTAGAAGAAAGAAGATGTTGGTGAGGTGGAAGTGGACCCCTCTAAGGTGTAAAGGGTTTCACACTTGAACTTTTAGAACTTATCTCAAGAAGAACAAGATTTTGCTGTAACATTTTTGACGCCATTGCTAGGGAGCAATTAAGTCCTTCTCCTCGAGACGCGAAGTCTATGCTTCAACCAACCATTTGATAAGTATACGTTAAATCCTTCTTCATTATGCTTATTTGGTGACTCCATCACCCATTTTTCTTTATAATCCTTGAAATCGTTTTGCTAGGGTTTCCTCTCCAACACAATCTAGTAATCCCTTGATTTTGTATGTTTGGGGGACTTTGACGACATTGTCGAGGAGGAGTTAAGTCGTCCTCGAGATTCGAAGTAATCTCCTATTTGATAAGTATACCTCAAAGCCTTCTTCAATGTGCTTATTTGGAAACTCCACCAATTTTTCTGTATAATGCATAAAATTGTTTTGCTAGGATTTCCTGTCCAATACCATTTGGTAATCCCTTTATTCTTGATGTTTTGGGGAACTTCTCTTTGAACTCAAATTCTGGAACTATCAAGACCTAAAATCCTATCTTAGGGAAAATCCCCCTTGAGCCGCAAGAGAGGCTAAAAGCGAGAAGAGGGTTGGTGAAGTGAAACTGGCTTTCTTTGAGATGCAGAGCGTTTCACACTTGAACTCTCAAACTTTATCTCAAGAAGTGCGATAATTTGTTGTCACATTTTTGGCGCCATTGTTGGCGAGGAGTTAAGTCCTCGAGATTCGAAGTCTATGCCTCAACCTCCCATTTGATAGATATATCTCAAATCCTTCTTCAGTGTGCTTATTTGGCGACTGCATTGGAAGAAAGAAGACCTAAGTTCACGTCATCCCCGTCAAGTCATGTATTTAACGTTCGGACATGACATGAGTATGACACGGCTTGGGCACATGTTTGGCATGTGTCCCGTTCACCAAGTCATGATCATCCTCAATCATCACCAAGAGAAGAGCAACGCCCATCAAGGAGGTACAATGCCAACCCTGGGGGCATCTTGTCATCTCTTGGGAACACCTAATCTCCAAGCAACATCCTAGGCTAGGCCACCAATGTCTAAGGTCCCAAGGTTGAGGGACAATCTCATCAACTATACCAAAGATCATTGTCCCTCAAAAGCAGTGTTGATAATATCGGTATCGGGAAAATATCGGCGAGGGTCCAGAAAATATCTTATCGGCAATATCGATGAAAATATCGGCAAATATCGGCAAGCATAAAAAATGCATAATATATTCATTTTTTAAAGATTTTTAAACATATAAAGCAATAACATGAAATAAACACATTGGCACATAAATATGAAGAAAACACTGATATATATGATGTGAAATAGAAATGATACATCAAAGGCGATACCAAATCCTGCTGATCCCTGATAATTGCCCATTCAAGGACTCAAATGTGGAGAACCAATACAAATAACATCACATATATAAAAGTATCTCATCATCATGAGTTATATGTAGCATAACAAATAAAACTAGCAGCTATCTATCTGAAATCACTGCCCTCTCCCCCTTTTACGAGAAAACATGATGGGCTGTTTGCCAGGCCTGCCCCTAGTAGTAGAAAGCCCTGACCCTGCCTCTG
>APFE031449606.1:3390-18579 GCA_000404065.3 Pinus taeda | reverse complement strand
TGGAAACATTGCAATCCTCCAATCCTGAAATCCTGAAAAACTGATAAGTCTGCTGGATTTCGAATGAAATCTAAAATTCTACTTTCTCCATATGAAATCCAATGAGGCCGGAACCACTCTCAAAACATCCTGAGTCATTTCATGGTAATGTTAAAAATTTAAGTAAAAGGATGAAAATGAAGATTAAGGAGAATGTCACTTTTACTTTAAGAATTTAACATTACCATGAATAGCATATCAATACTAGGGCCTAGAATGCTCAAACCCTCCTTGGCAGCAACCACATAACTCTCCCCTTCCTTCTCTAGCAATCAGAAATGAAAATGATATGAAAAAAAACCAAAATCAGATTTTTATAGGCCATGTTGAAATTTTTTACAATCACCGGGCGATATTTTCGATCGTCGCGCGATATTTTCCGAAATATCGGCGATATTTTGGAAATCGCGCGATATTTTCAAAAGCCGAAAATATCGCGATATTTTGTCGGCGATATATCGGCTCGCCGAAAATATCGTGATATTTCCGAATATCGCCGATATCTTGGCGATATTATCAACACTGCTCAAAAGGTGCCCAATGTTTCCTACCAAAGTCCTCAACATCAACGTCAAAGTGGTTGGACATCACCTATGAAGAGCCAGAGAAGCATCATATCATCCTTCAAGGGATTTTGGTTGTACCTAGAAAAATCATCTAACACGTAATCAAAGAATTAAGTGAAATCAACATCATGGGTACAAGAACCATAAAAGCATAAATGTGGACCATTTATAATGTCAAAGCCATCAAAGTACCTCACACAAGTATCATCTTCCAATGTCCTACTAGCCTATGATTATGGGCAAGATTCCATACTAGGTATAGGATGGTTTTCACATGAGCCTCTTAGGTGTTTCCAACTGTAAAGGGGGGACAGTTCCTAGGTCGACCCTTTCAAATGATAGGTACAAGTGATGCATGTTATG
This sequence comes from Pinus taeda, assembly GCA_000404065.3. Classification (NCBI taxonomy): domain Eukaryota; kingdom Viridiplantae; phylum Streptophyta; class Pinopsida; order Pinales; family Pinaceae; genus Pinus; species Pinus taeda. The sequence continues at coordinate 17,611 of APFE031449606.1, read as the reverse complement.
GATTGGGGTTTACTTATGAAAGGTGTCATAGTGTTATACTAAGTTATGTTAGACCATTGTCCATGTATGCCTCTGTAGAGGGAGTGCTTAGTTGCTTGAGTTGCCTTCCCTTCCCTTTGTTTTTCCAAGCCCCCATACTTGCCTTTTTCTTTCTTGCTATGGCTTGTTGAACAAGGTTCATTGATTTATTGTGTTATAATGCTAACATAATCCCCGTTTAATGACAGGAAGGTTATTGCGTCATCACGGCCCATATGTTCTTTGAGTGTTCCCTTTACTCTGATATGCGTGATAGACACGGATACTCTTAGGGATGAGTGGCTATATAAGAGGGGGTAGAGCTCAAACTATATTGGATTTTGATTGCTTTACATCCCTTGCCATTCTTTTGCATTTTGATATTTGGGTTATGTTTTTTCTTTTCTTACAACTGCATCAACCTCTTGTATATCCAACACTACCTTCTTAGAGAAGGTCAATAGGGAACCAATACGAGCAATTGATAACAATCAATCAAAAGATGGGATAATGAAATGAGGGTAATGATGACAAGTATTAAGTATGAATAACATGGAATGCTACCATCATTAGAGCCTCTTATTTTTGCCCCTCATAGACAGTGAAAGAAAGACCCTAAGGATGGTCACACTAGACATAGGTCAAATGATAACCACCAAGGTGAAATAAGGGGACAAGTACACAACCAACAATGGTCTTGTTGCCACACAATCTAGCAGGGGTCTTAGGAGGGGTACCTAAGGGACAACTACTAGACCAAATGATAATGGGACAAAGAACTGATGTCACCTCAGTCAGGGTCCCTTGCTCTTTATAGACTTTCATCGATGGGAGGATTCCTAGTATGAGGGAAATCATCTAAAATGATGGGATCAATGACAAGGTATGAAGTGATTTCCAAGGCCCATTCAAGGAGAGACTCAATAAGGGCTTTCCAAGAAAGACCTATGAGGAAGACCTAGGCCTAGGGTTAGGGATATTCAATGAGTATGCCTAGGATTAAGACTTCCAAGATGAAGTGAAACCTCTATAGGGGCTTTGCAAGACGATTCTTCTTCAAATAGGGTTTTCGCTCCACTAGAGAGACCTAGAATGGAATCCAAGCGAGACCTAGGGTTTTTTGAGATTGACTGGGGGAGGGATACCTCCTCTGCACACACTAGGTCAAGCAAGGATAGGAAAAGGGTCAAGAATGATGAAGCTTCTTTTGGCTTATACCTGCAAATGACCCCTTAGAAGACTACTAACCTAAGACGTTCAAGATGAGTGTTCAAAGTTAGAGGGCTTGATTTTTCTCATAAATGAACAATGGGAATTTCCTGAAACTTTGAGGATTCCTAGAGGAGACACCAACGTAGTACCTTGTCCAAACGAAGTTGAAAAATTCCTCATGTAAAGGAATTCATATGCAACCCTAGCTAAGCCGTCTAGGAAGGAGGCCAAAATTTTTGGGAGAAGAAAAAGAGAAGGGAAAAAGGGGTAATCACCAAATTTACTTGGATCAGTGCCATACCCTTGGGCTATGGAGTCTATGTGATTCGAACTTTGGCTAAAATTTGTCTTCAAGGAGGTTAAATTGTGATGCCTTAGCTATCACTCTTTAACATTTACCCACCCAAGATCAATGGAATTTTATGGAAGAAAAACAAGTTTTAATCCACTAGGAACATTCATCTATTTGCTAATCAATGAGTAACATGCACAAATTTGCAATCCAACAATACCTTCAATGATATTCAGTAATTAGGGCAAAAGAAGAACTAGCTAGTTGCAAGATTTCCACACTAGAAATTATTACATGAAAAATCTTCAACAAAAGAACTTACAAGATAGCAAGAGATATATCCAATCCAAGATCAAGATAGCGGTTCCAAGAAAGAATAAGATTTCAACTCTCAAAAATATCAAAATGCTTCAAAAGAGCTCCAATAGACATCCAAGAAAAAGTGTGAATTTCTCAAGAGAGATATCTAAGTGTGATGATGATGTTTGATACAAATGAGGCTTAACTCTATTTATATGAGCCTAGAGTTCGAATTAACCTAAGATGCCCCTAAAAATATTTTAGTGTGCAAAATAACATCACTTTGGTGACATGCCCACCAAATAGCTCATAAAGTGTAAGATAGGCCACCCAAAATGAAGCTGAAATGATGTAGCAATGGTGTAGGAGGGTCATTGGAAGGCCTAGTCAAGTTCTCAAGGCACCATGATGAAAAAGAGGGCTCCATGAATGATGGTCAAGAATGTGGCCCCTTGATCTCCAAGTAAACATAATGTGGTGCTCCAAGGGTGGCTCTAGGGCAAAAGTAGTGGTCTCATAGGTCTCCTGGTGAAAATATGCCTATAGACTGCCCCAAATAAAGGCACAAAAGATTGTGCTTGCCCTCCCATATCTCAAGGATGAGGCAAATCTCCTCTAGGCCTCAGATTAGCTGCCAAACCCTGTATATGCTGTAAAGCTAGTTGGGGGCATTGTTGGTCCAAGTGCATCATCTCTCATATAATGTGGGCAATGAACAAGCTATGGAAAGTGCTAAGGCTGCCCATGGCATGAGATAATGCTTTGTTACATGATGGAGACCCATGGCTCTCAATGCTTCCCCTCCAAGTGTTAACATGATCCTTTGGTGGGCTTGGATCTTGTATAGGGAGGCCGAGCCCAAAGTGAAACCACATGTGAATCCTGTATGAGATCCAATGCATCTCCTCACCTTCAGATACAATAATTCATTAGTGCAATTGAGTGAATAAGATTTTTAATCAAGGGTAGAAACAAAGACTTCATAGTGGGTTTCCTTTCGAAAATTTGGGCTTTAAGCATGTAATGGTGTTAACTCCTTGGGTAGGAGTGGTTAATAAACTGCCCTATTAGGTGTTTCCAACCTCTAAAGGAAAGGACATGTCCAAGGTACATCCTTCAAGTGGTGTGTCATGTGGATAATGATGAGGTGGATTGGGACATAGGGGTCTTAAGGCCAAATGCCATGGGCTCAAGGGTGGTACTGATGAAGGAATCCTACATGTAAGGGTTTATGAATGTAGGAGGGAGAAATCATGGTACATGGGTTACCCTAGCCTTTGTTTTCTCACCCTTCTTCATTTGCCTTTTTCCTTTTATTGATTTTTCTTTATTTTACTGCTCGGGGCTCCAGGGATGAGAGCATGATGTGTATGATATAGCAGTTATTACCCCCTTAAGGTGGGGCAGTTCATTGCTCAGTAGGGGTTGGGACATAATGAGTTCCTTAATAATGCAGGGGGCACTCATAGGGGCCCTAGGAACCAGGGTGATGGCCACAATGATAATGGGTAGAGATCATGTTTGGCTTTTACCCACGTGCTAAATTTTATTGTCCCGATCATCTTTTGCATTTTGTGGTATTATTTCCTTTTGTATGTGGTCATATTATGCTTTTATCCTTTTTTTAGTTGCATCAACCTTTGGAGCATTGTTCTAGGCCCGACCTAGACATGTGGTCAAGGGGAGGAGGAGTACTAGAGCCTTCTGGACCTTGTGGCAGGTGGATCCAGAGAGGCAAGATGATGAAATAGGGCATGTAATGTGCGAAGGGGAGTGAAAAATGTGGAAAGGGAAAATGGGACCACGCTACCAAAATCGGGGTTTCCCAAGTAGTGCCCATCCTGAAGCTATAAGCCAGTAGGGGAGGTGGACTAGGGATGAGGATTAACCCCCCAGTTAAGGTGAGGGAACAAGATTACAGTTGATACCCTTCCTTTTTCCAAGTCACCCAATAATCCATACCCGAGTGTGCCCAAGAAAAACAAACATAAGCACCCAATTGCATAATGAAAAACCATACCTTTAGGATTGGATGGCCCACTTTCAAATATATGATCTCGACAGATGGGCAAGGGGACATATGACTAGCTCAGGGAGCAGAGACATTTGGCACAAAATCGGCTACACTGGTGGCTGTCAGGGGCCGTCGGCTATTGGCTAAAGACAAATCAAGGAGTAAAATACTCCTATGGGGTCACCCACTGGTGGTGGGTAACAAGTCCATAATCCAATTTCAATCTATGATCCACATTAGAATGCCTTAAACATTAAATGAAAGCACTTGAATTCAAGAATGGTTAAGGTATCTTATAATAGATGTCCTACCTTCATCAAATGAGTAGGCTAGACCAATGAATGTACTAAGTGGAAAATGAGTGAGAGGCATCTGAGGCTGGCTATCTATGGAATCATGGTAGTGGCTGCTGGTTGGCAAGCTGCATTATAGGAGAAATTTTTTTCTCCTAGGGTCAAACATGCTTATGAATGGGTAACAAATCCTATACATCAAGCTTAACCAAAACATGTAATTTTGAAGATGTATCTCCAAGTGGTTAAACTGCGCACAAAAGGTTATAAAATTCAGGAAATCTAATGAAGAATTTTTTTGAATGTGATATTTGCGTCGAGAGGTGTTCTCCAACCCGGTATGGTAGAGATGTTGTAATGTAATGTCTTGTTTAACATTTTTTGGCTCAATCAAATTACATAATAATAATAATAATAATATGTTATAATTATAAATATCAATAAAACAATTTGACTCTATTAAATTACATAAAAATAAAAATTAAAACAAATAAAATTAAAATAAAAACATAAAATTAATTAATTATATTTACAATTATATTTATAATTAATAATTAAACCAGCTTAGATCTATCTTAACTCTGGATCAATTAACGGAAATCTAATTAAACCAGCCTAGATCCATCTTAAATCTGGAGCTACGAAATGCCAACAGGGGCCAAATCTCTTGAAATGTGGAGCTCTTTTAGAGTGAAATGAGATTTGATCCCTCTAAGCACTTGGTAGATCCAGATTTAAGATGGATCTAGGCTGGTTTAATTAGATTTCTGTTAATTGTCAGACACTAATTTTTATGGGTATCATTGATTATTCATGCCAGTTGTAAGCTCCATACTTTTCGTGGGCGTCATCTTCCATTGATCCATTGAAAGTGATATAAGGCTGATATTTTACTAACATGATAATGTGGGCGTTTATGACTAACTCAGTGAACTGCCTTTTGTAAATGTTCTAACACGTGGGAATCTCAAAAGCAACTCATTCCGTGCCACGGATATTTAGTTGTAAGATAGACAAAGTGTATGTAAGTTTTGACTCTTGAATTCCTTGTCATGCTTTTTTTAATGTTATGAAGATGAATAAAATACAGCTACCAAACATAGCAAAACGTGCCGCTTTTGAGTCAGTATTTTTGTCAGTGCTTTTGGATTTTCCCCTTTATCTGACTGTTACAATGTCCTGTTCCACAGTTTGGGGCTTTACATTTGAAACCTGATGGTCTAATTTTAAGAGTTTTGTTCGTTTTTCTTGTAATATTTTCATGGTTGTATAATTTGTTGATATAAATAGTTGTCACTAATTAGTATTTACCATTACATGAAGAAAAACGTTTTCTAAAGTTTTCTGTGAAGGATGGTGTTGTAGTTACATATGATAATGTTCAGTTTCCGATTCTGGGGTCATTTCCTTCACTTTTTATGGAATTTTGGAAAGAAAAACAAAATTTCACTGGACCTTTGTCTTCAATAAGAAGCTAAGTTTATCCCTGAGGGCAGCTCAATTGGCAAGTGCCGTGAAAATAAATCCCTGAGGGCAGCTCAATTGGCAAGTGCCGTGAAAATAAAGTGTGATGTACCCAGAGATTTAAGGTTCAGATCCCCCAACTTACCCGTGTTTACTGAATGGGCATACGTAGGCACCTGGGGGTTATAGTGGTAGTGGTTGAAATTGACGCTGTGTCATGCGAGTACAGCCCACCCATGTTCTAAGTCCCTGCAAAAGAAAAAAGAAAGTCATGTTTGAGTTCCCTGGTTTCATTCTCTCTGGGCATTCACTAATGTAGACAACAATGTGTTCTTTCTTTGCATTTCTGTACATCTGGCGGTACTATTTGGCCTTAGTAAGAAAATGCTAGTTTTCTTTAAATTTGAATGTGTTCTCAGTTTTAACTAGGCTCACAACAACTTTTTGTCGATGTTACATGTTGGCTTTAATCTTAGATTGTCTCTGTCAAGTTCTGTTCACGTGATTTGGTTGATTTAATTTTTCCGCATCGCTTCCTCAGTCTTCCTCTACAGATCTGTACTTTGTTACATTGACCAGGGTTTACCTAGTTTGTGTTTTAACCTCACTTTCACTTTTATCTTTTAAGTTTTACTATGTTGTTTGTGTTTTCTTCCTTTTAGTAGGAGATGCCGTAGGCACTTTTTACTTTGCAACAACTAATTGCTTTCTACATAAAAGGAAAATATCATGCATGAATTCTTTCCTTCAATTCATAAACATTTGAGTTGCTGGACAGGACCAAAGCAGCAAAAGCCATCTATCTATTTGCAGCAGAAATTACTGTTTGTGTACGTGACGCTGAATTGAAAAGGCAGAAAGCACTGGAGGATGCAACAGATTTGTTAAGAAAAGAAAAAGAAAGACAACGAAAATTTGGGCGGAGTGCAAGCGACTTGCAGTAGAGTTTTGGTCATCATTCGTCATAAATTAGGGAAGGCTAGAGGGCAATGAGAATATTTGATTACATTAACAAATAAAGGTGCCTACAGAAAGAAAAATAATCTCGCATGGAACATCTATCTCCATTCTCAACGTAAGTGTTGTATATATATATATTTTTTGATTCGTTTAATGGTTTGTTATTCATTATATCCTTACATTCTCATATCAGTTTATTATATTGAATATTCAACGGATATGCTATAGCAAGTTTGTTTTTTTTCAAAAGGTCCGAGCAAGTTTATTGAGATTGAGTACAGTTAAGTAAATTGTTCTTTCATTGAACATTGGGGTTCATTGTTTTTTATTTTTTAACATTAAGATTGACTGTATATTTGAGCTTCTTTTAACTGCAACTATTTTATAATAATCTTTGCCTATGCAAAATTTAGATTTTCTCTACGAGTTTCATATTCTATGATTCTATCCAATTAAAATTGGATCGAAGTAACAGTTGACATCACTAATATATATTATAAACATTATCTTAAGATTAGTCATAAGTAAAGGCCTTAACATGGACCCCAAAATCCGATCTGCAGTTTGCAAATAACCACATATGTGACTGTTACAGAATGTATGATGAAATTTTCCATACAATGCAAACAACTCTACCTGTCACACTAAACAAACTAACCTACCTCAGTCTCACTCATGTTGGAGTGGATTCCATGGTAAGAGTTTGTTCTTGACATCACTTGCACACTCACTTTAGGATGAACTGTTATATGCCTTAGCCAGTGATTGATTTATCTTCATTTTTACAATTCTTGGCAACTTTTGTACATAGAGAGCTCAGAGAAAAATGATGGTCAATATTAGTAAACATGAGGATTCATCCATTTTTATTTGAGAAGCCATGACAATGGCAATGAATTTGTTGAGGAACGCTTACGAAAAACAAAATCTTCATTCATTTTTATGGTTAGATAGATATTGTTCAGCTGAATAAGTTAACAAAATATAATCTGGATTCGAGTACTGACTAAAAATAAGATCTGCATTTTAGGGTTAGAATATTGTTCAGATGAATAAGTTAACAATATATAATCTAAATTCTAGTCTGTTTAATGGTTTTTTTAGATTTTATTACACCTTAAAATAATAATATTTTATGTGATATTAAGATGAATTTATATTTTTGAAAATATTTATCTATAAATGTTCTTGAAAAAATGTTTAAACCTCAATTATTAAGACAGAAATTAATAATGATAAAAAATATTTAAACCTAAATTACTAGGACAGAAATTAATAATGATACTTGATATAAGTTATGGTCCTCAGGGACTAACAGGTGGACAACTACAAACTGTTCGTGGGGTAGGAGGACTCCTCAGGGATATATAGATGACATTGTCACTTGGCTTTCAAGGGTGGAAAAATATGTTCTCTGAATCTAGCACTGAATCAGTGGAGGTCAATGATACTCCAGGTGTCATCAACAAACCGCCACCCAATGCTGCTTCTCCACCTCATATTCATCAGGATAATTCCTCACCCTCTCCCCGTCATTATCTCAGACTGGCATGCTCAGCGCCATGGCAGTACCAGGCATGTCTTGTTCTTCAGCAGATGGTTTTTCTAGTGGCGGCGGTATCACAGATCTCCAAAATAGTCTACATGCTCTCCTTCAAGCACATTTTGGAAGTTTGGATGTTTATTCAAATCTGCTTTCATTCCAATCCTTTTAATATCAAGGATGATAATTCCTCACCCTCTCCCCGTCATTATCTCAGACTGGCATGCTCAGCGCCATGGCAGTACCAGGCATGTCTTGTTCTTCAGCAGATGGTTTTTCTAGTGGCGGCGGTATCACAGATCTCCAAAATAGTCTACATGCTCTCCTTCAAGCACATTTTGGAAGTTTGGATGTTTATTCAAATCTGCTTTCATTCCAATCCTTTTAATATCAAGGATTGGAATGATGTAATAATCAAGCTCTTTTGATTAGTTTCATGGAAAATTTTAGGGGCTAATATTCGCCCAGTGGGCTAATTTTCCATTATTTTTCCACAAAAAATTCGCCAATTTCCATTTTTATAAAAGATGATTCGCCCAAATTTTAGAATATAAAATTATTTTACCTTAAAAATCGCCAACGTTATATAAAGACTATATATAAAATGATTATAAATTTGAATAATTTTACAAATATATCAATGAACATTTTATAGTTTTCATATTAGGGATTAGTGAGATTCTTAGTGAGATTCGCCAATTTTTTAAAGTTCAAGAAAATTTTCCATCCTTAAAATTTTCCTTGATTAGTTTTGTTTACTATGATCCTCTAAGTCATCTTCAGAATCTTGTTGCCAAATGAGAATCTTCTTCTAAACCTTTTTTTGATGAAGCTTTTATATTAAATTAAATCAAACCAGATTCCATGGTAAAAGCAAAGTAAGCGTAATGGTATTTTATATAAATTAAGTGTAATAAATTTTTGCGTAAACCTTGTCATTTGGACTATTATTACTTGTAAAGGTCTTAAATTTTAAGAATTTGAATATTTATATTTATACTATTATTACTTGTAAAGGTCTTAAATTTTAAGAATTTGAATATTCATATTTATTAAAACATTAGTTTTCAAATATATAAATTTTAGGGAGACAATTTATTTATATAAGAAAATGCGATTATTTATATATAAAAATGTGATAATGTGATAAATATTTATAGTTTTAAAATTATCAATTTATAAGGGTTTGTCTAGTTTTTAAAAGTTTATATATATTTTTTTCAAATGAAAATATATATAATTTTATTAAAAAAATAGAAACAAAAATTATATTTTAATGTATCTTTAATATTGTTAAAAGAAACTGGTTTTTATATATATTTATTTTCAAATGAAAAAGACAATTTTTATTTAAAAAATAGAACAAAATTATATTTTTATGCATCTTAAACACAATTCTTAAACACAATTATTCGAAAAATAACGTAAGTCCTTTATCTCAGTGTCTATCTGACATTTAAATTTTAGGTACACTATCTGAAGTGGCATTTGTAAAATGTTTAATGCATATTAGATTATCATATCTTGTGTGGAGGGAGATATTTTGTCAATGTTATCCTGGGTGGTTGGGAGGGTTCAATAAAAACCTCTCACTCGGGTTCAAATTGCAGATGCGACACGATACGTTGGCGCCAGATGATGCAACCATGATGTAAAATGATATATGAACCACGTTTTTTCTAGGGGGTCGTACCCTTTTTTATAATCTTGTGTGGAGAGGGAGATATCTTGTAATATAATTTTGGACCTTTGCATAATTTTTTGTTATAAATTTTCATCATTATTGAAAAAATGAATTAAAATATTATCTATTATGGTCAAAAAAATTAAATGGTGTTATGGACATAATTCCATGAATAATAATTGTGTTTTCAATAATTTATTGAATATTTTACATGGAACAATATTTTTGAATTCTTATTTTTTAAAGATGATAAATATGGAGATTCTCAACACTCATTGTTAAGAGAAGTCAAACATACAAATTAGATGTTACTCTCTTGTATTAAATAAGTTATACATAGTGATCTTTTTATAATTTTGTGTGGAGAGGGAGATATCTTGTAATATAATTTTGGACCTTTGCATAATTTTTGTTATAAATTTTCATATTATTGAAAAAATGAATTAAAATATCATCTATTATGGTCTAAAAAATTAAATGGTGTTATGGACATAATTCCATGAATAATAATTGTGTTTTTAATAATTTATGGAATATTTTACATGGAACAATATTTTTGAATTGTTATTTTTTAAAGATGATAAATATGGAGATTCTCAACACTCATTGTTAAGAGAAGTCCAACATACAAATTAGATGTTACTCTCTTGTATTAAATAAGTTATACATAGTGATCTGATTACTAATATTACAAACTAGTCATCATTCAAGTCATTATCAATAAATATTTCATACTATAATAAAATATTTTAATCTTAATGTTGGTTTTACTACAACATTGTTCCTATATGTAAAAGCAAAAATTTCAAATTCTAGCCCTTTCAAAGGACAATTGAACAATTAAAAGATGATAATTGAAAGGCATTTGCATCTCCTTGTAAACAATTGATATGAAGACACATTAGTAAACTTCCATCCATCAAGATATCTAATTAATTATGTCTAATTAACTAGTGGCTAGAAGAAACATTTAGTGATCCAAAACTAGTGGGGATCAATTAAAACGAAAATCCATAGATTTCAATTCAACATCATTAACTAGTTTAGAAACACAAAAAAACCTAATAGGAAGGGACAAAGCTTCTTTAGAAAGCTAATATGCTTTTATGTTTAGCTCCTAGAGAACATGGTTGAAAGATAGTCATTTGAAGGAGAGAATTGCTTCATGAATTTCTTGCAACAAATGTTGGGGAACCACAATTTCTATTGTGATATTCTTTTCCGAAAAACCCATTAGGAAGGGACAAAGCTTCTTTAGAAAGCTCATATGCTTTTATGTTTAGCTCCTAGAGCACATGGTTGAAAGATAGTCATTCAAAGGAGAGAATTGCTTCATGAATTTCTTGCAACAAATGTTGGAGAACCACCATTTCTATTGTGATATTCTTTTTCGTTCAATTGATAACCAACTTCTAGTCCCTAAGCACTTGTAGCTTTTTAACTCCTTTCAACAAAGTTACGAAGAGGAGCATTATGCGAGATGAATTCCTCTCTATTGTTTGACCCTTTGCGAGGGGAGTAATGCATATGTATAACATGGAGTTGATTATGAAATAAAACAACATTGATACCACAAGTAGGAGGATGACCTTGGGATGCTCCATCAAAGAATCCCCCCGTAGGATCCCAAAATAGAGAGAAGGCATGACTAGACACCGATGTTTGGAATGCTTGCAGGATGTCTTGAACTCATTGCACAATTTAACTATTTATTCTACAAATATCTCAGAAGGAATGTCAAAATATTTAAAAAAGATGGAGTTGCGTGCCACTATATCTTGTAGACTAGAAAACATAAGAGACTCAAATTGCTTAATAGAGAAATCCATCATCTAGTCCTTCATACAGTCTTCTAGAAAATCTTTGACCACTCAACTCATTGTGTCAAGAGGCGCTCTACAACTCAGTTTAGGGTGGATGTGTGAGCATTAGATGTGAGAGCGTTAGATGTGAGATGTTAGATGTGTGAGTGTTAGATAGGTAAGCGTTAGATGTAAGATGTTAAATGTGTGGGCATTATATGTGTAAGCATTAGATGAGTGAGTGTTAGATGGATGAGTAATCCTTGTAATCTTGAGAAAACTGATTAGGAAGCTTACTAAGCTCAATGATTTTAACAAGATGCTTGTAACATGTACTTACACCATAAGAATTCCGCTCGGCCATGCTTAGGCTCTACTTACAACATGTACTTACAACTCTCTTCTCCTTTTGCGAACAGAGTGCATCCTCAACGTTACAGAATGCGTCTTCAAGGTAACTTCTCCTCCAGCGAGTAATATGCATTTCTAGTTGTCCCTTCGTTCCTCAGACATAAATGGTACTTCTCATGGTTGTTTCTCGATTTCTGAGTCTTGTTTTTCCGCTTTCAGTGTCTAGCGTTCAGGAACCCTACTCGCTTTTGGCTCTGCAGGCTCTTCACTTCCTCTAGCGACGACGATACCTCCCCACAGTTGGCAGGCTCACGTTGTGCTCCCTTCATAGGTAATCTGGGGCACGATTTTTCCTTTTTTTTTTTTTTCTAACAACAATTTGTCCCTTCTCTTATGATTTTTAGCATAGGTTTTTAATGGGGTTTTATTCTCAGGGTTCGATCATGGTCAATTTACAACATTACCCACCCACAAGTAATTCCTTTGACTCACTGCTTTAATTTATGCCTTAACTGGTTATAAAATAGCATGAATAGCATACATATTCCAGGTTTAACGAGCTTTTCCTTTTTCCTAGGTTTGCTCTCTTATACAACTCCCTTGGCAATAGATTCAATCGCCTAACCACTTTGATGCTCACTGTGCATTTCTCTCCAGGTTACTATTTCTACCCCTCTCAACTGATACAAGGGTTTAAGACTGTTTCCCTTCTGGTATCTGCAGAAAAAAAAGGTTTATGTTATGAAACCCACTCAGACCCCTCCCAGGTCGGATGGAGTCCTTCTAAATGGTGGCCTTAGGGTCATCCGAGTCATGAATTCCCATACAAATGGGTCCAACTATTTGAGTCTGTTGCCATTTTAATTGTACAAAATGTATTTAGAAAATATTATAGCGTTCCTTCTTTTGCATAGACAGAGTGGTGCTTCACCTAGGTTTATGAATCTAATGTAGGTGCATTAGGCCGAGCAAATAAAAATGATAAGTTATTAAATTTAGACAAAGAGCCTAGCAATGTGATGGATTGATCACATGCCAAGGCTAGAACATTTTAAAGTTTATTTGTGAAAAGTTTTTGATATTTAGTTAAGATTAGTTAGGAACATCTAGTTAAAAGAAATGTTTTTATAACTAGTAGATAGAACAATGTAAACTTTGAAACGGGAACTGATACTGTTACCCGTTTCGTAGAGATAGCAAAAAATTGCCCTGATTTTGAAAAGGGGTGATGTAGAACACATGTTTTTTTACAGCATAGTTTTTGTTACTTTAATTTTTTTTATGTACATTACGTTTTAGAATGGTAGTGATTTTCATGCTGATTTAAAAAAGTGAGTATCATCACACCCTTTTTTTAAAAGCCCTATTTTTTGACTTTAAATTTTATAGTATATGAAATGTAAATATTTATTTTCTAAATTTGATCGTTTTTGAAGTGGTCGTTTTCTTCATATTTTCTTGTTTTCTATTTTAATTTTAATTTTTTTTTGTAGTGAGGTTTGTATTGTTTTGCATTTCTAAATTAGAAAGTCGATAGTTTGAATTTTAGATAATCTACATATTTATACAGACTTGATTTTTCAATCCACATGAAATAATTCTTTCTAAAAAACAACATTTTTTAACAATGGACATATAAATTACCATTTTTAACATAAATATAACAAAAAAAATACACATTTTGATAATTTTTTGCTAGAATTGACATGTCAAAATCACAATTTTTATACAAAAATTTTAACTAAAAATGGTTAAATAATAGTTTTTTTTTAATGAATTTCATGTCAAAAAAATAATAATAATCACATTTTTTTCTTTTTTCTTTCTTTCTTCCTCCTTTTTTTTTTTTCAAAAAATAATAATTAACTTAAAAATCAATGCGAAAATCACAAATTACAAATATTGAACACATAACAACTTTAATTGATTGATTATTCTTTTTATAAAATGTTAGAGTCAAAACATTGCAAAGCTTGATTTCCAAGTATAACTTAAATTTAATCAACAATGTCACGTAATCCAAACTCTTCGTCCTCTAGAGTTTCATCATTGTCTTCTTCCACAATATTTTCTGCTTCCTTATGCTCATTTTCCTCTTCTAATGGGTCTTTGATGTCCGCGAATCTCCCAATGTATATCTTTCCAAACATTCCATGTAATGGTGGTTGGGGTTCCTTTTCCTTTTTGGCCACACGTGATTCACTAAATTCCCCTTTCTTCAACCCAATTTCTTGCATTGCATCTGGAAGAAATTGAAGAGCATTAATTCTTTGCTGAATGAAATTGCA
>APFE031449595.1:0-11978 GCA_000404065.3 Pinus taeda | reverse complement strand
AGAAAGAACGCCTTACCAGAACCCATCAGAAGCTCAGACCACTCCGACATGGTCCTTACACCAGTACCAAGGCTACGGGAAACAATGGTTTGGCAAACATCATTCCTCCATTCCTTCGCCTACACGAAGTGTTCAATGTGGACCGTCGTCGACCATGCTTCCCACCATTACTAGACACATCAGAGATTGCAGGACAAGTTCAGCAGATGGAGGAACTCAATGCAATGGGGACCATTGCTGCCTAAGGGGGGAGGAATGATCCAGGTGGATATTGGTGGCCACCCGCTAATTCCACGTGGATCCCCTCTAGTGCTTCTTTCAGTTCTTTCAGTTTCCTTAATTATAGCACAGTTTACTATTTTTAGCAGTTTTTCGGGTCCAAAACTTCCGGAGCCGTTTTGAGGCCCTAACGACGTTTTTTGGGAAATCTACCGCCAGTGATTTTTCTGCCTGAAAATCATCTTATCTGTCGTAGTCCTCGGAGATATATTTCCAACGGGCTATCATGCACATCAAACGGAGATAAGACGACCAATTTGGTGTTTCATCTTCCAGGGTTAGGTTTTGGAATGTGAAGGGTTTTTCCATTGTTTCTCAACAATAAATAGGCCTTCGAGCCTCATTGTAACACAGTTTAGAGGCATGTATCCACACATCTCTTCTCAGAGATAAGCTGCCAACGCCCTAGCTGGTTTATTTCCATTTTTAGTTGTAAGCATATTTCAGTATTTTCCATAAATGAAATGAAGTATTATTTCCGTTGCATCTTTGTGTATATGGTTATCTTTGTAGTTTGTTGCGTTCCTGTTTAAGTCTGGATCAGCCATTGGATACTACAATGTACAAATCCTCTCTGTGTGCTCTATCTGATATCCCTCTTGGTTACTTTTTCTCAACTATGGAACAAATGCACTCGAAAGAATAGAACATCTTTTCCTCCTAGTGATATGGTTTTAACACAACACGATAACATACTAGTGGTTAGGTTTGACTACCTCAACTCTTATCCTGAGTTAAAGTAAATACTCTTTTATATTCTTCTACATAATAATCACATGGATAACCCCTTTTTCATAAATAATGGGGGTTGGCATGGCATCCTTTCATATTATGGTGGTGAAAATAAGAAGGTCAACTTATGAGTGGAAGAACTTTCGCATACGGACTCTAATTGACCTGACTTTTGTGTCATTGGAAATATATCTGTGTAAAAAAGGAAAAAAAAATTGGTGCATGATAGTAGCAAGATTTTTTCCCCTAAAAACGTCATTTGATGCCTCAAAATGCTCCTGGAAGGTTTCAAACCTAAATTTTCCAAACTGGGTCCTGCCGATAAAAATTGTACTGAGGGTTTATTACTATGCTTTTTCCACTCTGAAAGCATCAAGATGGATGAAAAACAAGATAATGATCCAATATGGATCATATCTACCCATTTTGGGAGTCTTTTGGTCCCTAAACGTTTCTACTGAATGAGGTGAGGCAATTTTTCCTCCACCTTCTCTCTAGTGTACCATTTAGTTTTTCCTAGAAGTTTTCCTTTTAACCCAATCTTCCAAAGGTCATGCTACCTGTGTCATGTAGTTTTGGGCCATTTCTAGAATAGTGTATCTTATGTCAACTCTAGCTGAACATCTGGTGCCAAATCCTCCATAGAAAGTAGGACATGTTCCTCTTCCTAATCTAGCATGGAAGGCTCATAGAATTTCAAATTCTCTACATTCACAACTAAGAAAATGTGGATATATGGTAGTAAATTGGGTCTATAGGCTTTATCACCCACCTTTTATAGTATCTCAAAGGGACTAAACCTCAAAGCCTTAATTTTCTTACCAGGCCCATGTAGCCTCTCCTTTTTCAACTATAGCGATACTCTGTCTTCCACCTTGAACAATTTCTCCATTTTATGTTTATCATGCCTGGCCATATATTTCTCCTTTGACTTTTGTAATGTTTGTTGTACTTGTAAATGGATCTACATGATATTCCCTATAAATTTTCCAGCCCTTAAGGTGTATACTGTACAATCTTCCCTCGTTCCTCCTTACTAACCATATGCAATGTTCAAAGGTGAAGATGGAAAATATACAAAACAAGTTTCAAATGGGGACTTTCCTATAGAAGTGTGGACTAATCTATTGTAAGAATGTTGTATATATACCAAATTTTCATTCCAAGTCTTCAAATGTTTCTTGTTGTATCCCTTCAGAAGCTGCACCAAACTTATGTTGATTACTTATGTCTACCCATATGTCTTTGGATGGAATGTTGTATATATATTCATCTTTATGTCCATCTTCTCCCACAATGCAGTCCAAAATGCACTGATAAATCTTGTGTTTGTGTCTCAAATGATGCCCCTTGGTATCACAAAGTGTACCCAGGCTTGTCCCAAAAGAGTTCTTTTTGCTTCTTTCCCACTAATGGTATTTTTACAGGGCATCAAAACACACATCTTTTTGAACCTATCAACTACCACAAATAGCTAGCGATGCCCCTTCCTAGTTGTTTGTAAACCTCCTACAAAGTCCGTGGAAATGTTTTCCCAAGGATGAGTGGGTATAGGTAAGAGATTATATAGACCTTGTTTCCTATTGCTAGGCTTTTTGGTACAATAAATCATGCATCCTATTATGAACATAGCTACATGCTCTTGCATCTTGGACCAATACACATACCTCTACAAGTTGGCCATGGTCTTCCCTACACCATAGTGCCATGCAACCTTAGAGGTGTGAGTTTCTCTAATTATTTGCAATCTCTCACCTTTAGGAACACATAACTTATCCAGCCTATAGAGTAACCCATCTTGGAGATGGTAGTCAACAGTGTTGCTTTCATCATGCTCATGACTCTGACTCTACAATTGTTGAAACACCTCCTTCAAGTCCTCGTCCTCTGAATGTGCATATATGTATGCATCATGGGTGAATGGCTTCATGTGCATAAGAGTCCCCAAATATGTGGTATTTTATATGGGTGGCCTTGAGATCATGTTGTCCAACTTTTTTATGATTCCCTTCTTGTACTTGATCACCAAATGAAACTAATGTAGAAACCCCATCCACTTGTAATGTCTGGTCTGTTGTAGCTTACTCTAGGCCTATGGGTACTATAGTGGCTAGTAATCTGTGAGTATTATTGTCTTCTTTCCCATCAAATAGTGCTTCCACTTCTTCATAAATTGAACGAGGTTATACACCTCCTTGTCATAGGTAGGGTAGTTAAGAACTACCCCACGAAATACTTCATAATGGTAACATATAGGCCTTCCTCCCCACATCAAGGTTGCTCCCATAGAATACCCACTTGCATTTGTCTCCACTTCAGAGGGTTGTTGCAAGTTTGGTAATGCTAGAACTATTTCTTGATTGGTCTTCTTCTTTAGCTCCTAGAAACCCTCTATTGACCCTTCCCTGCTGAAAACTTTTTCCTCTTGTCGTTATACTTTGGAGTGGTGTTGCTACTGCTGAAAATGAGGCTATGAATTTCTTTAGGTTTTTTGTTTCCCCAATGAAACTCCTAACCTCATAAACATTAATAGGCACTAGCTATTTCATGGTTTCCTCCATCTTGGAAGGATCTATCTCCAACTCTCCTCCACCTCTCACATGCCCTAGATACACCAAACGATGTTATGCAAACTCACACTTCTTAACATATTCTAGTAGTTGATGCTTATTAAATTTCTCCAACACCTATGTCAAATGTGAGATGTGCTCCTCCCAGGTAGCAGTATATACCAACATATCATCCAAATAGAGAATAACAAATGAATCTATAAAATGGCACAGTACAACATTCATTGATCTCGTAAATGTAGCTGGTGCATTACATAGGCCAAATGTCATGACTAAACACTCATACAAACCTTGCCTGGTTTTGAAGGTGATCTTCCAGGTGTCTTCTTCTTTGATTTGAACCCCATGATATCAATAATTTTAAGTCTAACTCGGTGTTGTAATGAATACAACCACCCTCCAAAATTTTTCCTTAGCCAGTTTTAGAGCCTCCCTACCAACCTTCACAGCAAATTTCCTTGCTTCATCAAGTCCTCAAGATTTAGTGTCTTTCTTGCTCAAAGGTAGCCTGTCGATCACAGTTTGATCTTTTCCCTTCACAAGTTGCTCACCTAGACTTGGTCCAGCTGCAGGATGAGTAGCTTCCCCTTGAAAATTATGCATTCCTGGAGAGTAACCAGCCTTCCCTCCAGAAATTTCGCAATCCTCTCTAACAGCCTGTCGGGCACCAGGATTACGCAATCTTGTCATCCAACCCTCCCAACAAGATTTGCGCAAATTTTCCTAGCATTAGGTTGTTCAGCCTAGGATTTGTGCAAATATGGGCAACAATCAACTACTCTGCCCAGAAATTGCGCAAATATCCTGGGCAGCTAGCCCATCTCCCAACTAGAAATGTGCATTTTTCTCCAGCAGTAGAGTAGTCTCTTGTATGTGCAACTGAGTTGACCGGTTCCCTCCGGGACTAAGAAACATAGAATTTCATGCATTGGTTGCTTCTTCCAAGACAGCATGCAAAGGCATCCCTTGTTCCAAGGATCTGTGTTTAGAAATTGGAGGTTACATGCAAGGAGCAATTCTGAAACCTCCCACCAAGTGTCGCTTCCCCTAGATTCGTAGCATGCGCATCACAACCTTGATATGATCAAAACTCAAAAACCGGATTCGACAGAGCTCGTTCCTCACATCAACCTTCCATCTCTGACATCCCACATCACATCTAAGAGCAGTCGGCACATTTAGCTCAGTGGTTTTGGGGTAACCCCGCTTCCCATGCCTTGTGCTGTATTTCTGTCGGTTTTTGTGTTTTCACTTGTGTGAGTATTGTTTTCTTGATTTCTTTGAATGCTTGCTATCTTTTATATGTATTCTAGCTTTTCCTAGCTCTATTTCAGTTTTTGTTGCTATCTCACCATTGTCGCATGCATGAAACTGTTTTGCACGGACATTCACCCAACCAGCGAACTGCCTCACCCACATGCATGTTGATTTGTTTACTGAATCGTTCATTCTTGTTTTGCATGCACTATCAATCACTTCTGCTATCACTTAATTTCGCCATGCATTTCATCGACCTACTTGCTTTCAATTTCCCATTGGTGGGTCAAGCCAACCTTGGCCCAATCTATGCCTTCACCAAGGCTGCATTGTGCAATATAGAGAAGGAAGGCTCACCTTCCTCTCTAGATTTGTGCATTTTGGCCCAGCACTAGCCTCCTAGACTGAATTGTGCATTCCTTGAGGTCAGTGGCTGCTTGGTCCAAAAATTTGTGCAATTTTGCCCCTAGGCCAGCAGTCTTTCCCAGTTGGAATCATGCATTGCACAATCCTAGCAGCCAACTACACAACTGGATTGCACATTTCATAGTTCTAGTGGTCATCCAGTCTCCTAACAACCCTGATTGTGCCTTGAGCAATCTTGGTAGTCGATCTCCCAACCTCCTGGTCGAAATTACGCAACCTTCATGATAATTCACCTAGGTATGTTGCAAGTTAGTTCTCATGTTCATTTTGGTTTTTGACTTACAGATTTCTTGTTATGAGTGTTTCCATGTCTCCAGGTATCACACGTATTCATATGCATCTCAGCAGTATAGGTACAATGGTTTCCAAGAGAGCAGAGATGAGGACACCATTCAGAGCACGCTTGGGGATGAAGTCGATCGAGTGTCTATGAGCTTGCCTACCCACGAAGACATTAAGAGATGACAGCAGCAGCATCATGAACAGAAATTGAATACAACATACCAAATGCAATGAATGCAAGAGGAGGGTTATGTTGAAGCCCCGAAAATCGGGTCTACAACAAGGGGGATACCCACCCGGTCCGGACCTTGAAGGCAGCTACTTTTCCATTTGCGATGGTGGGTCCGACTAGGGATAATGGGACCAGTTTCCCAATTTGTTTGTGATGATAAGAGTTAATGTTTTCCTTTCAAAAGATTTCTAAATAGAATGCTTTTAATCTAAATCTAATCTAAAACACGCAATTTTATTCTAATGAATGAAAACATCTAATTCTAAAACTATCCCGGGAATTAACTTTTCACTTATGCGATCTAAAATAGTTTCTGACAGCAATTGGTAATAAAGATCATTCAATTGCTACAAGAAAAGAATTCATTAAAAATGAATTGTTTCGTATAAGAAATTAGCTGAAACAATTGTGAGAAGCATATCGCATAATAAGTTATTCATACATTTAAGCATAAATAGAATAGTCACCATCGTACAAAAGTGCCAAATGATAACTTAAACATTCAAGCTTTCGTATATAAACAACTAAACATAACATATTACTTGACACATAAGAAGAAACCATTAAGAGATAAAACTACCATTGATAACAAGTCCTACTCATGAGCTTCAGCAATATAGATTTATCTTCTCATAATTCAATATCTACTAAGAGTACAGAAATGAATTTCAGTAGCAAACATTAAACAAAGATATCAATAAATCTCATTCCATCCATTCATCAAAACCTCCTCATAGGGTGCAGAAGTGCATGTTCTAAAGAAATGCTTTTGACAAACTTCTGGACCCCTCTCTAAATGCATGAGAGGGGTTTACATACTACTAACTAAAGACTAAAAATAGTTTATTACAAAAATATAGGAGGAGGTTTAAATGACCATTCTCATCTAAGGCAAAAATAAATCAAAAATAAAACTAAAACTGTATCTGAAAATTAACTATGCATCTGTTCTCTGAGATTGCAAGCATTCAGCATCAGCTTCAGGAGCGTCGGTTGGTCGACCTCTGATTTTAGTTGTCTTGCGAAAATAGAATCAGCAAGCATTCGCACTATCTTTTCGGCAGAACTTGTAAGGCATTTCAGAGTCATACATTGATTGTGTGGTTTAACCAAGTATTGCTAGTAAGTGTCCCAATTCAACTTGGTTAACTTCTTGATTGACTCTACCTTTTCTTCAACTTTCTATCTCCAGCTTGTCTGCAGTTGTTGTGCCTTTGGGAGAAATCCTGGAGTGGTTTCTAATATTAGGTTTGCTCTATGAAGATTTTCATTGACACAGTTAATGAAATTACTCACTGTCGTTACTGCTTCTTCCACTACCTGTTCCGCCTTTTTTATTTGTGCATCCCACTTATTGAATAACATTTCTTTGTGGGATTCATTGATCTTGAGTAACCCTGCTCTCTTGCCTTCCTCCAATTCCTTCCAATTTAATTAATCAGAAATTTTCTTATCAATTAAATCATAATCGAGTCACAAATCCATGACTTGACTTGTGATTTTGTCGCTCATCTCGTAATGGGAGCTCCAGTGCTATATTCTTTGGCAGAGTGCCTCTCGCTGTTGCAAGAGTTGGTCATTCAAGAAAAGAGCTTCTGAGACAAATTCTATAACTTTGGGGTCATCTTTATGAATTTCTAATATGGCTTGTAATTGATGTTCCTTTTCGGCCAAACTGCTTTGACACACCAACTGCATCTATTGAAAGTCTTGTTGTAATTTTTCCAATTTTTCTTCTACTTCCCGGTTAGTGCTGGCCTGCTGCAACTGTTGTTGCAAAAATAGAATTTTTGCTTCTTATCCTTAAGCAATAGTTGTACTTTGAATGCTTTATCAATAGTAGTAGAAGCATGTGCTCCTACGATCTAGGATAACTTAGTCAAATTTTCTGTAGGATCAGTGGTAGGGTCTCGCCAAAAGACATCTAGCTCTTCTGCCTCAGGTGAGAGCAAGCTGTCTAATTTTCTTTTCTTTCTTTTTCTTCTTACCACTGCTTCGTGCTGCGAACTGTAAAATACATCTAGAGGAGGAATCTCCTCTATCTTCAGCATGATTTCAGATGATGGGGCTATGCAAATATGCTCCATTTCTGGAGCATCGATGACTATTTCAATGACCATTTTTGTCATTGTATGTGTTGTATTATCAGGTATCTTCATGTTTTTCTCCTCCGTATTGATCAATTCATTAAATGTTTCCCACTCTTTCTCCAGCCTAGTTCTCACTGGCTTTGGTAGCTAGATGAGGGGAGCAGGAACCTTCACTTGTGGTGTCAACAAAACTTGTTTCTCTGGGTGCTCTTTAGATTGGGCAGTATCCCTGACTGACCCTTCACTTTTATTATGGTCACTTTCTGACTGTTTAGACCGTTCTGGTGATTCTTTTCCAGGCTTAGACTTGGACTTGGACTTATTTGTCCCCGAGCTTCCACTTATACTGATGCTGGGAGTGGGCTCCCTTATTGGTTCTAAGCGCAACTTGTCTAAGGGGATGTTTGCTAATCTCCTCTCTCTGTAGAGTTTGAACTCTTGGAATTCCACTATGCCAAATTGAATTTGGGCCATGAAATGTCTTTAAGTGTGCTCTTCTACTGCAAGATGTCATCAAAGAGATCATCTTCTTTAGTGAATACCTTTATTTTGATAGTCGTAGTAAAAAAAATTATTACATCAAAGGGATCAATTGTCTCCATGGAAATTAAACAGTTGTAGATTCAGAATGTTGTCTACTTCTTTGGAAGCATGACCTAAACCAAACAGCGAAAAGGCCCCACAAGCTTAAGGGAATTGCGGCCATATGGCCTTTTTCTTGTCTTTCAATTCTTTGCTCATTCCTCCAACCCCGCAGGTTTGGTAGGCTATTTCACGGGCCATTAGCTTATCAGGAACATACAAGGGAAGCACATGAAGGGAAGCAATGCTTCCAAATACTCTAATATAAGTGAAAAACTCTTCTCCGAACCATCTTCCAACAGGGAGAATATCAACTTCAGCTTCGGGGGAAAATCTTGGGGTGTCTTTATTATACAATATTCTGTGAAGGGGTAACATAACTCCATGACAAATTCTATAAAAATATGGGGTAAAAGTGGAATCCCACAATTCCTTATGGTAGACCTGAATGGGTAAGGGATTTTGTATATTCCACTTCCAACCCATGAGAGGAAATCTAGAAACCGAACAGATTGCATCCATAACATAAGCAGCTAAAACGAAACGAGGATAAATCCTCTGAGAGAGAGTTCTTTTAGACCAGTAATTCCAAATAGCTGAGGCTAAATTATCAGACAATATCTAGGCCCAATCCATAATAGTGGCATTGGTGGCTGCATCTAATAGGGGTAGCCACTCGGATGAAAACTTGTTGATATCAGGCCTTCCAAATAGCCTACATAGCATAGCGGCAGCAAAACAATATGGGGAGGAGAGGGAACCAGTACTGTACATACCGTATTTTTCCTTTTTCAATGGCTCTTCCTTTGCTGACTAGCTTTTGGTGCATTCCACCAGATCTTCGTTCTCTTTGGAAACCTTTTCCATGAACTGCTTGTTGTAGCTAGCTTATGGCTTTGGTAAATGATACATAAGTCTTAAATCCTGTGGGGTAAATGATACCAGTAAGCTCCTAGCTCCAAGACTTGAATTACCTATCTATTATATCAGCATTGTCTAATACCCACTTGACCATGTCTGTATAGGGAAGTATCTTAGGCCTTACTGCTATGCAGTGTAGGAATGAGCATTCAAGTTCAGTAAGTGCTGCTTCAGTTGACCCACGTGCGTCTACTATAACTGTAACTTCCATAACTCTGGGGTTTTCTTCTTCCAACAGACTGTACATGCCTTCCCAAGTGGATATGTCGGCTTCTCTGGTACAGGTGGTGTTTGTGAATAAGGGTATCATCTCTGTTTTCTCAGCAATCGGAGCTTTTCCCTTCTTCCCCATTATGTTCTGCACACTGCTCTGTATATTATTCTACTTGTTGCTCCTGCAAGTTTACAAGTAAGGAACGAATAATGATAAGTGATAAGGTGACGGGAAATCTCTTAATTTTGAAATCATATCAAATATATCACCCTACGTGAAACAACCTTTCGATTAGGTCTAAATATTTTCTCATAAATGACCATCAATAAACCACTAAATTCACATTAATTCCCATAACTCAGTATTGGATTACAAGAAATACTTCATTGAACAATGAGCCCTATTGATCTGCAATAAAGCAATTTTGTGATTTTCTTTGCAATATCGTAGATCGCAATATTGTATATTACCATATCGCTAATCTTTTTTGTTAACAATCATTTATTTAGTTATGCAACTGCGAGATGCGATTTGCGAGATGCTTTATTGCATATCGTAGGATCGGGATGTTTTATCTTGGGTGGTGCTTGCGACATCTGAAATCTGTGATGTGTGATGAGTCTGTAAGGCATGCGATCTCACATCATCGCGTTTTCGCAATTTCGAAAGTTTGTTTATATGATATCCTCCTTTACCCTTTGGCAATGCGATGTTTTATTGTTAAGAGAATGATTTTATTTGAAACTTATCATAATACTTAAGTTTTTTGGGTTTTGCAAATGTTTTTCCTAAGTTTATGATAGTGTGTTTTATTCAAAGGGAATTATAAGTGCTAGTTTTTCTTTTTTTAGAAGGGTCCCCATTTATTTAGTTTTATTACTAATACTAAATAAAAAGGGAGTTGTTGTTGGCCACAACAATTAGTGATTCACTAGGAAGAACCAGTTATCTCTGATTATCTTTTGAATTTTCTAAAACTTCCAAAACAGAAAAGTCTTATCGAAAATAAAACTTTATTATAGAAATATAAAGTGCATCATGCTCTTAGCCATTAATGATAGTTTGTTTCTTCCGTGCTAATTCTGATTATTTTCTTCCCAAAGCTAGTCATTGTATTTACATCAGCCACTACTTGGTTTATATAGATAAATACAAAGACATCTCCGTAGATCAGTTTTAAGCATGCTCATTTGTCGTAGGTAGAGCCACTGCTGCCAGCAGGCGTTCATAGCCTCGACAGGGTTACCTGTTACCCAGCAATGATCTTGTATCCTACTTCGAGAAGTATACAATTTTCAAAGATAAATCCATATCCACACTTATTGCTTTTGTTTTCTTTTAATTCTTAAAGAACAATGTCTTGTTTTGGTGGCCAAATTTTGACAATGCCATTCACTTTATTTATAACTTTGTTGAACAAGTTGGCTCGTGATGAGACCCCTTGTCTTTTGATTGCAACAATCTTGAGTCATTGCCCTGTTTTGGTATGCAGTTTTGGCAATGTCAGCAAGTTATAATCTCTATGATCATGATAAGTCGGCTCGTGATGAGACCTCTTATTCTTTAAGTCTATAGTGTATCATTGGATTACTCCTTGAAACTCGTATCTCCCTAGGTGGGGAGGACGTCATAGGTTCCTTAAGAATAGCTCTGGACGAAAATTATAGAGTTTTTGAAGACAACTTTTCTACAAAGAACCTTCATTTTGTTATTGATGCTTTTTATGACTGATATAATACAAATTCCCACTAAAGGTTGTTTTTTATCAAAATTCGTAAGGCTGAAACTAGTAAAATTTTCAAGCTTGTAGCATTTGACTATATCTTTCAATAATAATGATTAATTTTCCAAATCAATTCTATTTATACAAGCGAAAAATAAAATTTAAAAGAAACACTAATTTTTTTCGTGAAATCCAAAGGTAACCATTTACAACCTGTTTTATTATCAAAATAAAGCTATAAAAAATAATTTACAAAAATAAAAGAGGTCATCTTCTATGGAAAGTATTTTTTAAGGATCTTCCCATTAACAGGTAAAGATTCTCTTTTACCTACTAAATCTTGCAACATGAAAGTTGATGGACCTATAATTTCAACAATTTGGAATGGTCCAAGCCACAATCGTTGGAATTTAGAATGTTTGCCTTTTCTTCGTGAGCCTTATCCCATTTCAATACTAAATCTCCAATTTGAAAATCCTTCATAGATACCATGTTTAAATCAAAGGAATCCTTTACTAATGCTTGATGATGAGCATGTGTATTTTAGCATGTTCTCGTTGCTCTTCTAGCTTAAGGATCTGTAGTTGTCTTAGTCGTAAAGATGAAGATGGTATTTCTTCAATAAATCGAACGAAGGCTAAAGAAGGAATTGCTAGATGAGTTTGGAGAA
>APFE031449594.1:0-16850 GCA_000404065.3 Pinus taeda | reverse complement strand
ACGAGCTGACGAAGGTGGTACCATTCAATTGTTATTGCCAAAATTCCGGCAGTCCCAAATTTCAAGTAAATCAGCTCGGTGCATGGTACAAACTAGAAATCA
The DNA here is from genome assembly GCA_000404065.3 of Pinus taeda. Classification (NCBI taxonomy): domain Eukaryota; kingdom Viridiplantae; phylum Streptophyta; class Pinopsida; order Pinales; family Pinaceae; genus Pinus; species Pinus taeda. The sequence goes on along the minus strand of APFE031449594.1, from coordinate 16,748 downwards.
AGCTATGGCGAATGAAAGGATGGACAATCTTGAAGCATCCTTGAAAGACATCCAAGAGCAGTTGATGAAAATAACTACAACACTCTCTATGGGCAAGGCGGAAGCCTTGGAGGAGGCATTTATTGGTAATCAACACAGTGAGGGTGAGTCTAGCTAATCTCTTCACCTCTAGGGCACCCACCAACAATCCCTTCCACGACTGCCCAAGCTCGACATGCATAAATTTGATGGCTCTCACCTGGCAGCATGGATAGCAAAAATGGAGCAATATTTCAATCTGAATTACATCCTGGATGGTCCCACTCAGCTTAATATGGGGATCATGTACTTGGACAATGAGAGATGGCAATGGTGGCAATGGCATCAACATTGCTATGTAAGGCCCTTGACTTGAGACACATTCAAAAAAGCTCTTATGGACTGCTTTGACCATGACTTTGCTTTTTTGGGTCGTCTCACTAAGCTCCAATAGACTAGAATAGTGGATGAATATATTATAGCCTTTGAAGCCTTAGCTTTCTGCACTTTAGGTCTACAAGATGAGTTCTACATGGAATGTTTTATCAGTGGTCTTAAAGAGGCCATACAAGCCCACGTCCGACTACACCACCCTCCCTCATGGCTGTAGAATTGCAGGATAGCTCGTGAAGTAGAACATGTGTTAGCGGGCCAGTCCAATCGCCCAAATTTCACTGCCAAGGGTCCACCCCCACAAGCTCACAGCACTACCCAAACACTCAAAGTTCAAAAGGTGTCACCTGCAGAAATGGAAGAAAGAAGAAAGCAGGGATTATGTTACTACTGTGATGAAAAATACTCCCCGGGGCATAAATGCAAGGAGCCCAAATTTTTTCAAATTGATGCTAATGTTCACAGCTCATCGGAGGAAGCCCCACCACTTGAGGAACCAAAGGAGGAAGAAGAGGACAACTAGAAGGATAATGTACCTGAAGAACCAGTTATTTCGATTCATGCTTTGGAAAGGATTTCTTCACCTCAAACTCTCAAAATCAGAGGTTTTATTAAGCATCACCCTGTAGTTGTCTTGATTGATAGTGGAATTACACATAATTTTATCCATCAAAGGGTCGCGAAAGTAGTACATTGTTTTGTATGAGAAATTTCTAACTTCTAAGTCCAAATTGCTGATGGGGGAACAACGAAATGTGAAGGCCGCTGTGAAAATGTCAAACTTCAAATGGGGGATTATCAGTTAAACACCCACATGTTTTCCATACACATGGGAGGGTACGACATTGTCCTAGTTGCTGAATGGCTTCGCACACTTGGCCCAATCACAATAGATTTCCAGGAGTTATATATGAGCTTTAAGTAGAACAACCACACACATACCCTCCGTGGACTCCAGGCGGGAGCTCCCTCTATCATCAGCTCACATCAGATGGAAATATTGTTAAAAAAGAGCCATCATGGAGTTATAGCTCAATTTAATGCCATCCAGGCCTTCGAATCCAATTCTCTTCCGATTCATCCTAAGATGCAATAGATCTTAAATAACCATCTGCCAGTCTTTGACAAGCCTCATGAGCTTCCACCCTCGAGAGGGGAACATGATCATAGCATCACTTTTGTCCCAGGGGACCAACCACCAAATGTGCGCCCATATAGATATCCGTTCGCCCAAAATAATGAAATAGAAAAAATAATCAAGGAACTTTTGGAAGCAGGTGTCATTCTTCCCAGCATTAGTCCTTATTCATCACTGATGGTCATGGTGCTCAAGAAAGATGGGGAATGGCGTATGTGTCCAGACTTCATGGCCCTCAATAAATTGATAGTCAAAGATAAGTTTCCCATCCCAGTTGTTGATGATTTTCTGGATGAACTAAATGGGGCTCAATTTTTCACTAAGCTTGATCTTCGCTCAGGCTACCACCAAATTCGCATGAAAGAAGTCGACATTCCAAACACTGCTTTCAGAACTCATGAAGGCCATTATGAGTTCCTAGTCATGCCATTCGGTCATTGTAATTCCCCATCTATTTTTCAGAGCCTTGTGAACCACTTGCTCAAACCATATCTCAGAAAATGTGTCCTTGTTTTCTTAGATGACATGCTCATCTTCAGTCGCACTTGGGCTGCACATCTTCAGCATGTAGATCTGCTCTTGCAACTGCTCCGTGAGCATAAATTATTTGTTAAGATGTCCAAGTGTTCTTTTGGCATGGAAGAAGTTGAGTATTTGGGCCACATTGTGGGGCGTGAACGTGTCAGGGTGGAACCCAAAAAGATCCAGGCAATGAAAGATTTGCCTCAACCTAAGACCTTAAAGAGCTTGAGAGGATTTTTGGGTCTCACGGGCTACTATCGAAAATTTGTCCACAATTACGGTCACATTGTGAGGCCCCTCACTCAACTCTTAAAAAAAAATCATTCCTTTGGAATGATGAAGCACAATAGGCCTTTACAGCTCTAAAAAATGCCATGTGTTCTACCCAGTCTTAGCACTACTCAAGTTCCCCAAATCTTTTGTCATTGAATATGATGCTTTGGCTACAAGTATTAGGGAGGTCTTAATGCAGGAAGGTCGACCCTTGGCTTTCACAATCCAACAACTAAGTGGGAAGAATCTAGGACAATCTACCTATTAGAAGGAGATGATGGCCATCTTACATGTAGTAGACACCTGGCGACCTTACTTATTAGGGCGATGCTTTCAAATCCGCACAGACCATCAAAGCCTTAAATATTTTTTGGAGCAATGTCTATCCTCACCACAAAAAGATATAAATGGCTCGCCAAAATGCTGGGATATGATTATAAGATAATTTACAAGAAAGGGTACGAAAATATTGTAGCATATGCATTATCTTACCAATTTGAGGAGGAAAGTACCCTGCTCGCAATTTCCATTCCCATTCCAGAATGGATTGAAGAGGCTTGAAGGGAATGGTTTTCACATCCCTATCTCTCCCAACTCATTACTCAATTGTAGGCGGATCCAAATTCCACCGAGGGCTACTCGTGGTAGGATGAGATTCTTCGCTACAAGGACATATTCATAATATCACCAACATCCACCCTCAAAAGACGCATTTTGGTGGAGTTGCACTCATCCCCCACTACAGGACATTCAAGCTTTTAGAAGATGTATGCTCACACTTGAAGATCATTTTTTTGGACAGGCATGAAAAAGGACATTCTTACTATTGTAGTGCAATGGGATGTCTGTCAACACCAAAAATGAGAGACAGTCAAAGCACTAGGTACATTACAACCATTGCCCATCCCGACATCAATATGGATGGAGGTTTCTATGGATTTCATTATAGGTCTTCCAAAGTTAGGAAACAAGTCAGTCATCATGGTGGTTGTGGACAAGCTTTCTAAGTATGCTCATTTTTTCACCCTACCCCACCCTTTTACACTAACTTTGGTCGCTCAATCTTTCATGGATCAGATCTTCAAATTGCATGGCATGCCCACTTCCATTGTGTCTAATCGTGACTCAGTCTTCACTAGTAATTTTTGGCAGGAACTCTTCTGGCTATAAGGTACCTAACTAAAACTCAATACTTCCTATCATCCACAAACTGATGGTCAAACTGAAGCAATCAAAAAATGTCTGGAAACCTACCTAAGGTGTTTCACTTCAGAAAAGCAACATCTCTGGGTACAGTGGTTACCTCTAGCTAAATGGTTGTATAACACCAACTATCATGCCACCACCAAAATGACTCCATATGAAGCAGTTTATGGTCGACTCCCTCCTTCCCCTACTTCTTATATCAAGGGGTGCTCAAAGGTACAAGAAGTGGATCAAGTCCTATAGAACCGCACAACCATGCTCACCCATCTTAGGGAGAATCTTCATCAAGCTCAAAGCCGCATGAAGCAGTAGGTAGATCAACATTCTTTAGAATGCCAATTTCAAGAAAAGGATTAGGTATTTTTGAGGCTACAACCATATAAGAAAACATCACTGAAAGACAAGGGTTGTCAAAAACTATCTCCAAAATTCTACGGACCATATCAAGTACTTCAACGCATTGGAAAAGTGGCCTACGAGCTAGTTTTTCCACCCACTACAAAAATCCATCCAGTTTTCCATGTCTCATGCCTCAAGAAAGTGATTGGGAAAAATTGCAGAATTCAAACTAGCCTACCTAAAATGGATGAAGAAGGGTCAATCTGGCTCCAACTTGAATAGGTTCTGGACACAGGAGAATGGCACCTGCGTGGCCACGTGATCAAGGAAGTCCCCATCAAGTGGAAAGACATCTCTCCAGAAGATGCAACCTGGGAACCAACCACTATTCTTTAGCAGTTTCTACAGCTTCAACCTTGAGGAAAAGGTTATTCTTATGGGGGAGGGCATGCTAGGGTCCCACCCTAACCCCTTGATTTATGTAATAGTATCGAGTCATAGTTATAGTTAAGTAAAGAGTCAATAAAGCCCATATTAATAATTTTAAGTGGTTAACCCGCATTTAATGACGGGACCACAATTAGTTGCAAATGGGCCATGGTATTAGATAGATGGTATTAATAAGAACCATGGTATTGCCCCATGGTATTGCATGTATGAATCCTATATAAAGGATAGAGACTCCCTATGAGGAGCATGGTGTCTTATTTTGTAATCGAGCTCAACTCTATTGGAGGTTGCCCGCTCGAAGAGGCAAGTGAACATTACTTTCTGAATAATAAAATACTTGTTGTTATTGCTCTTGTTCTATGTTCTGGGTATATTTCTTCGCATATTTGGTATTCTCGTATCGTCTTGCAAGTTAAGAGCATAACGGGTGTTTCGGAGCGGGAGTAATAAGGTGTAAAGTGATACATTGCGATCACTGATAGCGATATGTGATATCGCATCAGATCTCTATCCAAGAGAAAGCACCAATACTGCAAGCCTTTTGACTACAGATTGCGATAGGGTGACTTGATTTGGACCGTCGGATCTCATAGCTCCAGATCAACAGTCAGCAACGCTTGGTGCCTTGAATTCTGTGTACGATAGGCACACCAATACAAATGGTAAAGATTAATGTTTTTGTGGGTTTTTCCAATGTATTTCGTAAAAGGGCTAAATATCGAGTTATAGTGTAAAAGGGGATCACAGGGTGATTGTGGGAAATATTGATCCAAAACTCTTTTATTATTGCACCATTGTTTCCGTCTGCACCATTTTTTGGTATCAGAGCAAAAGAGGGGGTTGTTACAGCGAAAAGGCCGCTAAGGAGAGGTATTGGTTGAGGAAGAGTTGAGGAAAATGCAGTACTACTGGAAGAGGTACGGAGTTGCATGCGAGAATGGAGATGATTGAGACAACCCAGAGAATAGCACCTGATGAGGGAGATGAGAGCTCCTCAAAAGAATATTTTGAAGAGGAACAAGAGGAAGACAATGAAACTGCTAAAGTCATCAAGATGATGGCGAAAGTCAGAGGAAAGCCTGATGTGGAGATCCATATGTATGAAGGAAGTCTGAACGTAGAGGAAGTAATGGATTGGATAAAGTGCTTAGATTAGTACTTTGATTATGAAGAGATTGAAGGGATGAAGATGGTGAAATTTTCAGTCACTAGATTGAAGGTTCATGCGGCTATTTGGTGGGGCGAGGTACAGACATCAAGAATGAGGAAAGGGAAATCCAAGATCAAGCAATGGGACAAAATGGTAAGGAAAATGAAAGCCAAGTTTTTGACTAAAGACTAACATTTGAATCTTTTTAAGAAATTTAAAAATTTAAAGCAAAAAGAGATGTCCGTTAAGGAGTATACAGAAGAATTTTATAGATTAAGCATTAGGTCTGGACATGTTGAAGATGACATAGAAGAAGTAGCTATATATATTAATGGATTAAAGTATGAGATACAAGATGAGATTAGCTTATTAAGTTTGAAAACGATTGAGGATGCCTATCAAGCAAGCTTGAAGGCAGAGGAGTAGATCTTGAGGAAGTAGAGTCAAAGAAACAGAAGAAGAAGCTCGGTGAGAGGTAGAGGAGCTAGCAGATACAGAGGACCACAACATCAACATGAAGTAGGAAGTTCGAGTAGCAGATCACCACAAAGGGGTGAAGCTAACAGAGGAAGATTCAGGCCCAAAGGAAGAGGGCGAGGAAGAGATGTTCAGTGCTATACCTATGGAGAGTGGGGACATATGTCATGGGACTATCCTCATAATAAACCAGTGAGTGAGAGGAATTCAAATGTTGCTGAGGCAAAGCAAGAACCACCTTGAATTGTGGAGAAAGAAGAATCCCTTGAAGAAGGTGAATCACGATTATTAAGAAGAAATTTGCTTAGAGCAAAGAAGGAGACTAGAGAACCTGTGCAGAGGAAAACCTTCTTCAGAATCACCAGTAAATCAAAAGGCAAGTGTTGTAAGGTAATCATAGAGAGTGGAGGCACTGAAAATATTGTGTCCACAGAGATGGTGGATAAGCTTGGTTTAGCGAAGACAGTACATCCTGCACCCTACATAGTGTCTTGGTTGCAGAAGGGCCATCAAGTCATTGTGACATAATAGTGCAATGTTGAGATGCAAATAGGTTCATATAAAGATATGATTTTATGTGATGAAATGCCCATGGACGTATGTCATATATTATTGGGGAGAAGAAACACCTATACCATAGAGAAATATGGAATGAAGCAAAAGTTGTTGCCATTGAAGGATGATGCTGATAAAGGAATGCCTGGAATAGCATTATGTTGATAAGCGAGAAAGAATTTCTACAGGAGGTAGTGGAAAGTGAGGAGCTGCATTTTACTATCGTGGGAATGCCAAAGGTAATCTTAACCTCCGCAAATTTGGATGATCTTCCTGAAGGAGTTAAAGTTTTATTGGATGAATTTGCTGATATCATTGTGGATGAATTACTGGATACCTTACCACTGATTAGAAGTATTATCCATCACATCAATTTAATACAAGGGGCAAGCTTAGCAAATAAAGTTGCTTATAGGCTAACTCCTCAGGAAAACACAGAGGTTGTAAGGAAAGTACAGCAGCTGATGGAGAAGGGGCTAATTAGAGAAAGTATGAGCCTATGTGTTGTACCGACAGTACTCAGTCTGAAGAAAGGAGGAGAATGGCACATGTGCATAGATTCCAGAGCTATCAACAAGATCACGATAAGGTACAGATTTCCATTTCCACGCATGGAAGATTTAATGGACTGTTTAAGTGGATCCAAATACTTTACTAAGATATATTTGAATAGTGGGTATCATCAGATAAGGATTCAGGAAGGCGATGAATGGAAAACTACCTTCAAAAAAAATAGTGGACTGTATGAGTGGTTAGTAATGCCTTTTGGGCTCACTAATGCACCCAACATGTTCATGAGGCTAATGAACGGAGTCTTGAAGGAGTATGCAGGTAAATATGTCATAGTTTACCTTGATGATATTCTAATTTTTAGCAAAAGTAAAGAGGAGAATTTAGAACATCTTAAGTTAGTCTTGAGAACTCTGCAGAAAGAGAAACTACTAATAAATTTAAAGAAGTGTAGTTTCATGAAGGAAGAGTTGGTGTACTTGGGATTTTTAGTTTCTAAAGAAGGCTTGAAGATGGATCTGGAGAAGGTTCAAGAAATTTGGAACTGGCCTACTCCCAGAAGTATGTTTGAGGTAAGAAGCTTCCATGGACTTGCAAGTTTTTACAGAAAGTTTATAAGAGGTTTTATTCAAGTTTGTGCACCGATCCTTGAGACAACTGAGGAGATCAATCAGCCATTTCGATGGACAGAAGCAGCAGAAAGAAACTTTAATTTTCTGAAGAAGAAGATGACAGAGGAGCCAATTTTAGCATTTCCTAATTTTGAGAAAGTCTTTCAAGTAGAAATAGATGCAAGTGGGGTAGACGTTGGTGCAGTTCTAAGTGAAGAGAAAATGCCAATAGCATATTTCAGTGAGAAACTGAATGATGCAAAGAAGAAATATTATTCGTATGACAAGGAGTTTTATGATATTGTGCAGGATTTGAAAAAGTGGAGACACTACTTGCTGCCAAAAGAATTCATTTTATATTCATACCACCATGCCTTACAATTTATTAATAACCACCCGAAGTTGAATTAGAAGCATGCCAAGTGGGTGAAATTTCTACAAAGTTTTACTTTTGTAATAAAGAATAAGAGTGGTAAGTCTAATAAAGTAGCAAATGCATTGAGCAAGGTAAGTTTTATTATAAAAGAGTTCAAAGTGGGTGTTGTAGGTTTTGAGGAAATGATAGAAATATACAAGGATGATGAAGATTTTAGAGATATCTACACAACAATTCAGAATCTAGTGAGCCATAACAAAAGTTAGTGGATGGACTACCTCATTCAAGGAGGCCTATTATTTTAAAACAATAAGTTATGTATTCCCAAATTTTCCATGAGGGAAAACGTAATCAAGGAAAAACATAGTGGAGGGTTATCTAGTCATTTTGGACAAGATAAAACCTTCGCTCAGGTGAATGCTTTTTATTATTGGCCGAAAATGCAAAGTGATATTAAAAAGTTTGTTGAGAAATGCATGGTATGTTAGTATGCCAAAGTAAGGAGTCATAATGCAGGACCATATCAGCCATTGCCAATACCAGATTGACCACGGGATGTATTCAACATGGACTTTGTTCTGGGATTGCCAAAAACCCAGAGGAGAAATGATTCTATTTATGTTGTAATAGATAGGTTTTCTAAAATGGCACATTTCATAGCATGTAGGAAAACTAGCGATGCAACACACATAACCAATTTATTATTTTCAGAGATTGTGAGATTACATGGGTTATCTATAAGCATTGTATCTGACTGTGATACCAAGTTTGTAGGGCATTTTTGGAGGACGCTTTCAAAGAAACTGGGAACTAATCTTAGTTTTAGCTCAGCGTACCATCCTCAAACAGATGGAAATACTGAAATAGTGAACTGGAGCTTGGGGAATATATTAAGGAGTCTAGTATATCAAAATCCCAAACAGTGGGATTTGGCATTAGCTCAAGCTGAGTTCACTTACAATGATACACCAAACCGAAACATTGGAATGAGCCCATTTCAGGTTGTCTTTGGAATGCATCCAAGAGGCATATATGAGCTAAGAAATTTTGGAAAGCAGGAAACTAGGAGCGCAAGTGTTGATATTTTGTAGAATAGATGCAGAGATTGCAGGAAGAAGTCAAGGAAAAATTGTAGGAAAGTAGAAGCAAATACAAGTAGAGGGCAGATCTAAAAAGAAGAGAAAAGGAGTTCCAAGTAGGAGATTTAGTAATGCCATATTTGAGGAAAGAGAGATTTCCTACTAAAACTTGTAACAAGTTGAAAATGAAGAAGATAGGACCTTGTAAAATTAAAAGGAAATTTTCAGCCAATGCATATGAGATTGAGTTACCAGAAGGGATTAGCATATCCCCCATTTTTAATGTTGCAGACTTATATCCATTCAGAGAGGCAGAGACAGAGTTGCAGAAAGAACCTATAGGTGATTAAGTTCAAATCGTGAACTCGGAGGAATAGGTACCAAAAGCATTCAATGATGAAGTTGAAGCTATCTTGGATCAAAGAGCATCTAAGAAAACAAGAGGGTAGACTTATTTCCAGTATTTAGTAAAATGGAAAGAGAAGCCAGTGGAAGATTCTAGCTGATTGACAGCAGCAGAACTAAAGAAATATGGAGTAAGTCCTGAAAGCTTGAAGGAAAAGTATTTTCTTCCCCGCGAGTCTAATGTAGGAGCATCAGGATTAGCCAACAATGTGAAAACTTGTTCACATGTTGTGGCTAAACAGGTTGAAATTCATTGACTGATGGGTCAAACACGGTTTTTTCTGAGAGGGTTGGATCTCTAGAGAAATTTTTTATAATTCATTATTGTAATAAGTTAGAGATTATCTTATTTTAGATTCAGAGATAGGGATTGTTAGCATAGAGCTAGGAATCAGAAGATTGCTATTAGATCTATTAAAAATAGAGATTTGTTGCTAGATATTGCTAGAGTGTTTATCGAGTGATAAAAACAAAAGAAAATGTAATGAGCAAGAGGAGATAGGATTGTTGAGCGTGGAGAGAGCATAGAATGTGTGTGGATTGCATTTATTTTGAAGATAGAGGTCATTATTTGTGTATGTGGCCTCTAGCCAAGACTCTGTAATGTATTTATGGTGAATAAAACAGTATTGCATGTATTATCATTTGAACAGCCCATGGAGGCTTTGAACGTTGATTTCCTTTCTTTGTATTTAAATACTTTGATTCTAGTCTTGTGCTTTTATATTTCATGGTGAAAATCCTTGCATTTAAGACAGACTTGGTGTAGTTTGGGTTCGCAAGTGGAAATCCCATTTACGTAGGGAATTAATGCAAAAAACTTAGTCAATTCAGCTAACCAAACGTGAAATAATATAAAGGTTGATTTTGGGACTTATTGGGTCCAATAATTCATATATATATTGCATCGCTCAAACCATTTGGCAAGTGGCAAGTCCTATCCCCAACCATTGGTGATATGTGATCACCGACATATCGAATCGACATTTCAGAGCAGGAGTAATAAGCTGTAAAGTGATACATTGTGATTGCTGATAGCGATACATGATATCGCATCGGATATCTATCCAAGAGAAAGCACCAATACTGCAAGCCTTCCAACTACCGATTGCAATAGGGTGACTTCATCTGGACCATTAGATGTCATAGTTCCATATCAATGGTCAACAACCCTTGGTGCCTTGAATTCTGTGTACGATAGGCATGCCAATACAAATGGTAAAGATTAATGTTTTTGTGGGTTTTTCCAATGTATTTCAAAAAAGGGCCGAATATCGGGTTATAGTGTAAAAGGGGATCACGGGGTGATTGTGGGTCATATTGATCCAAAACTCTTTTATTATTGCACCATTATTTCTGTCTGCACCACTTTTGTATAATTATAGTAGGCATACTTGTTGTTATTTGTTTTCTTGCAACTAGTGTAGATTTACAATTTGTTCTTTGTGTTTTTGAAATTTCTGAGTATTGCCTATAGCCTATAGAGCATTAGTGGTGTCTGTCCAACCTAGTTTCCCTTCAGTTGCATCAGATCAACCAAAGAAGAATACATTGGATGATGCACACATACTTCTGAGCCCTCTTAAGTATGTAGGAACACTAGTTTGATAATTAAAGTTGAGACACTCAGGAGTTTCAACATTATTGTTGTAATATTGAGGGTCATCACATATCTACTTCCATCCTTACTATTCTGCATATACGCTTTAGTTACTATAAAAAATACATTTTGGTGTTGAACTTATAAAATTTCATGATAATGTATGTTCTATATTCAATACCTTCTTTTCTCAAATTTTCTCTACCTTCAGGTTTAAAGAGATTTGCAGTTGTCTACATCACTCAAAAATCACTGGAAGGAGGCTGGTATGTTTCTTTAGAAAGTTGTAAATTGTCCAATCATTCATGTATACTTCTAAGAATTGATGGATGTAATCCCTGAAGGCAGCTATGACAATCCATGAGAAAACAAAAGGTGCACTCTTCAAACTGAATGGCATGACATGATATGTGTAAGACCCCCATTATGTGGTGAATGTTATTTTCTTCTTATCTTCTTCCACTATGCGAAGTTGATGGTATCCTGAGAATCCATCGGTGAAAGAGTATACTTCATTCCCAACAATGTTATCTAGGACCTCATCACCAAAGGGTGTTAGAAATGGGTTATGTACAAATGCATTATTTAGGCTATTGCAATCTATGCAGACCTTGATTTTGTGGCATCCTTCTTATTTTGTATTACAATTAGGCTGATCCATGCTTCATCTAATGGGGATATAAGTCTCGCTTCTAACATATTATCAATATCTCTCTTGACCTTCTGTTTTACTCTTGGGTTGAGCCCGTATGGTTTATTTTTTACTGGTCGTGCATTTGGCTTCAACATAATCTTAATTTCCCCAATTTCCCCTTTATTCCTTTCAATTCAGCGATCGAGGCTGGGAATAAGTCTTCATACTCGCACAAAAAATAAAAAAATTCTTTAGTTTTTTTTCTCATCCCAATAATCCCCAATGGATGCCATCTTAGATTTCTCTTTTGAGCCAATGTTGTGCTTCTGCAACTTTACTGGGAGAAAATTGTAGCCATCCATTAGATGTTCCTATGGAATATCTCGTTCTCCTTTAGTTTATTGAAATTCCAGGTATCTGACTCATTCCAAATCATCCTCCTCTGGATCTGCGTTAACATTTCCGCAAGGCATGAATTTCGAATACCCTGCTTCATATAAATATTTTAGGAACTTCTCATTAATGCACCCTTTCCAAAACTATCCTAGAGTAAATAGGATCCTTTTAATGGCATGTGGGGCTTCAAATAGTCGTCAATCATTATCCCTGAATGAGAAATTGATACTGAATTGTTTAGCCATAACGTCCCAATCTTCGGTTTGTTTTCGAAGTTCCTCTTGTATATACCATTCTTAGGAAACTGTACTCAAGGTAATTATGAAAATTTGTAACCAAAATTCCTTTGTGACTCACTCTTTTCTCCATCTCTTTGTGCAGTCCTCTAGATGTTTCCCGAAACTAGAGTCCCCCCATATTTCACCATCTCCCGTGGGCGGTCTCGTTCTTGTTTAAACATTTCCCTCATGTCCCACTTGATTTTATCAGTCACAAATGGTGTTGTGATGTTCTCCCCACCATATTTCTGGGGTGTCCTGAAATGCATTGTCCAATAATGGGATGTTGTGGCTCTCCCTTGTAGTTATATCAACCTTATTCAAAAAATCATCTACTAATTCTATACCATGGAAGGTTGGGTAATTACTTACCTCAGTTCCAATCCAGTAAACTCAAAATATATTGGCACAACGTTTGGTATCAACCTCGTATCCTCCTTATTGCCAAACATCCCAAGCATCTTCCGAACCAACTTTTGAGCTCTATATGCTTCTCCAACTGACTGATCCTCCTATCGTGGGATTGATGAAGTCTTCTCTTTTTCTTTCAATTAGCCTATACAAGTGATATAACATTCCAGGCTCATCTCGATCATCTACAGGCCCTTCTACTTCAAAAATCATCAACTCGTTTTAAGGTCGATGATGGCATAGTTCTCATATGCCCAGTCGATACCAAGGAGTTCTACATAAGGGTCATTATCACCCATTATATCTATTACTTCAAATTAGACATGAATTTTTACCCCTACTACATCTATCTCGACAACTTCTAGCCTTCTGATGGGTAAGATTTAGTATTGGTTTGCCATCCATAGTTGAATTGGTGAATACTCCAGTTGCGGCTTCCTTAGTGCTTCCCATGTTTTTCGAGGCAGGATATTAACATCTGATCCTAGATCTAGCATTATATCTTTAATATGAAACCCTATAGCTTGAGCATCAATCTAGAATTCCCTACTATTCCTTTTCTTATTCCTCTAAATCCTCTTTGTATGTCTTTCAAGCAGATTTTTTCATATTTCTTCTTCTCTCAATTCTTCTTCTAGTAATAATGCTTTTAGATTCCTAAGGAACTACCCTAGCATATGTTCATTATCAAATATTTGTAGGAATAGCCTAAACCATTCTTCAATTGGTCGAGAACTTTCAGTTGTGCCTGAGTCCTGCACCTTGTACTTTTTAGCTTCCGTTAAGTTATCAAACAACTTGGCTTCTTCCCGATAATATTGCTTCTATTGTGTGGGATTGTATGAGCACTTCATGGATGCCACCCAAACAATTGAGGGTTGGTCTTTCACTCCATAACCATCCCCTATCTTCTTACCCCCTCTAGTAACTATGTTTACATTGGTTGGTGTGATAATGTCAATAGTCTGTGGTTCTATGTTGATCAAGTTAGTTCCCCGCTGCCTGGTGCTTTCTTCCCATGTTGAAATTAGCTCGGGAAAATCTTCTATGGCATGTGAATTGACCCGAAAATACGAGCTCTACGACCTTCTTGGGAGTGGGCAGTCTCTGGCAACATGTCCCTCTTGATCACAGTTGTAGCACCTCACGGGTCCTCTATCCTCTGTTCTTCCTCCTCTCCTACCTCCTCCTTCTCCTCGCCAACCAGTTTCATTAATTCTGAATGTTGACCAGTCTAGTCATTTTGCTAAGGCGTCTAACACTCGACACTAGTTGGTATGGTGATTCATTGATGCACACAGCTCACAATAATTTTTGTTGGGCACATTGGAGTAATTCTACAATATTGGACATAGTCATAGAAAATGTCCATAGATTCTATAGACTTCATAGTAGACTTGTGAATTTCAGTACAAGAATGGTCCTTGCGATCCTAATGCTGCAACACCTATTGTTGGTGGGGCCCCTCATGATTTTTCAAGGTCTGCTGAACTACTTGTGCCTTGCAATCTTGGGACTTTAGTTGCTACATGGCCCTCTATCAGGCAGTGTATGCACCATACATTGGGTCTGTTAACACCCAGGTTGTTCCCTATGACTCCCAAGGGAATACGGCCGGGGTAACCACTAACCAGTCTTTGGACTACAGCTTCTAGCCCAGCTGTAATCAAAGAGGGCTCTCTCTGTAAGGTTTGTCACTGTTTTTATGGAGTTTTAAGCTAGTTATGAAGTAAAGGTTTGTTTGTTTTTTGTTTGGTTGGGAGGATGTTTTCTGATAATTATGTAATGTTCTCTGTAGGCAAATTAATCCATTGGGCAATGGGGTCTGTAGCTGTTGTTTCCTTGAGATCCTGGTTTAGTGCAGCTGGAATTACAGGGCCTTCATCTATTTCATAAAACAAACTGTAAATTGTGAGGGTGAAGTGTGAATCAACCAGTGAGGAGCAGTTAAGAATTCTTCACTGAGTTGGGATGTGGGAAAGGGACCTATTACTCAGGAGCAACACCTGAATTCCTGAAACAGTAGATCACTGTGCTGATATAGTGTGAAAGGTAGCAATTAAGAATTACACTTTCATTATCATAACTGAAGAAAACATTTATAATAGCTTAGATTGAGTTCAGGGTAATCTGAGATCAAATCCTGAGACTATTCTTTTTCCTTTCTATTAGATATTTAGAACATGGAAAACGTGAATGATATATGAAAGATAACAAACATATAACAGAAAATAACAAGAAAACTTATTGAGTCATGAAATACGCAGGAATCCTGCAACATTCAGCCATACACCAGCAAGACATCAAGAGACACAAAGCTTTGGAAATCCCATCATCCTTTGTATTAGTTCTCTGAAGATTTACAATAGAAGAGGAACATAATAGATATCAAGAGATTTATTACATCCAATATCCAACCCCTGCTAACAAGTGCGAGGGGGAATATATAGAAGTCTATTACAAAATATCTCAGGCATTGAGTCATCTGAGAGGGAAAATATCTCCACCAACTTGTTCAGAGATTGCAGATGAAAAGTTATTGCAATATTTAATGAACTATAAAAGCTCTTAACTCCTGTCAGAACAATTTTGACCTTCAGGGCTCACGGAGTCGGTTGAGCGCTTTGATATAACTGCTGAATGACGTGTCTGTGTAGCTGTAACTTCCTGTGTCTTCTCGGCCCTGTCACCTGTGACTGCTGACGCTGCTGTGGTGGCTGAATACCTGTGCTGAGTTGGCTCAGCCTCTTTCTGCATACTTGTTGATGTGTCTTTGTCCTGCTGTGTATGAGATTCAAAATATTTTCAAAAGGCAAAATCACAATTACTGACTTTGGTTTAACAGTAATCGTATCAACTCTTCCCATACATCTGATGAAGGCAACTGATGTTTCAAAATTGACCCCATGGTCTCATCAGCCTCTGTATATTTATAAAAATGAGGGGGCTCATCAAATAAATGTGTAATTTCACTCCTAATAAAAAATAGATTTTCAACTCTGTTAAAGAGGATCTGCCCTGTTACTGGTCCTGCTTCTGTTGATGCACTGGCTGCCTCTGAAATCTGAGTTGCTACAAAATTGTTTACTCTCTTAGCATATTTCTCATGGGAGAGTAACTTTCCTGATGGATCCAATGGGCTAGGAAGCCCCCTGTTCTGCAATGCCATAAACCTGTTCTGGAATTTGTTAATATATGCTTGCATGTCCTGGGTTCTTCTTTCCAGGGTCTGAATCAGGTTTCTTAATGTCAGGACTCTTTTGATTAGTGAGATGGTCTCTGTCCTGTTTCCAATTCCCATTTTTATCAGCTGGGAGCTTGTCCTATAGTTTAGCACGTCTATCATCCTAGTGGCAATCTCAGGCATACTGCCTAGAGATGCCCTTGCCCTTTGTATCTCTTTGCGTGCTCTTCCAACGAGCATTATTTGCTCATGGATGGCCTCTATATAATCCCACTGGTCTGTTATATACTGGCCAATATTGCCCCAGATGACCCTTTTAAGCTCTGAAGTAACTTTGTCCAATGTGAGCTCTTTTTCCAGCTCAGCAATCCTTTTCTTGAGGGCCTTTACCTCCCTCTCTCTTTCATCCACATTCTGTTTTGACTTGTCATATTTTTCATTTATTTTTGCCAGATTGTCCTGGGCTTGGCTCAGCTTAGACATCTGGGACTCCAAGGCCTGAATTTCTTTCCTCAGCTTCTGCATGTCCAGGCTTTCAGCCTTCTCTATTGTTGGTGCTGAGGTAGTTGGTACTGAATTGTCTGGGGCTGCTTGCTGCACTTGTTGGCTGGGAGGGGCAGTGCCTTGAGGGGTTTCCTCAAGGTTTATTGTTTCTGGAGGTGGCTGTGAGGTTTTCCCTGCCTCCTTTTGCTGCAATGCTGTTTCTAATGTGGCTTCTGACTCCTGCAGCTTTTCCTGAGTTT
>APFE031449593.1:0-12438 GCA_000404065.3 Pinus taeda | reverse complement strand
GAAAACGAGCTATTCTACAGCCTAGATAGACTACTCCTTAATGTGAATATCTCACAGATCAGATCAGGAAATAAATATTGTTTGCACTCAACGGTCATGCTTTTGCTGATGTGGGAAAAGCATATTGGATTCCTAGTTTTAAAGCAATGCTTTTCCTGAAAAAGCAGCTCGTGGAAATTAAGACCACAATAATTTTATTTTTTATTCCCAGGAATATTTATTTATTTTGTTATAGTAGTTATATTTAAAACATTTTATATGATTATAATATTTAATTATATCATTTTTGGGATTCATATATTATATAGAATTTATAATTTTAATTATGTGAAAGAAATTTAAATGATTAAATTTGAGTGGTTAAATTACAGGTTGCATGCATGCATACAGCAAGGAAAGGGAAAGGGAAGTAAGTATTTTAATTGAAAAATAAAACTCATAAAAATTGTCTATTTAATACTCTACACCAATAAAAAATAGAATTTTTGAATTTAATTACAAACTATTTGTCTTTATTAAAGTTTGGATAAATTTAAAAAAGAATAATTAAAAAAAAACTATTAGTAAATCAATTGAAAACTGAATATGCTATATTTTCATATTCTTCTCAATGCGCAAATATAATAAGAGATGATTAGCTAACATGCTAATAATAATTACTAATATATTGTTTTGTGATTACATTTAAGAAATATTTTTTAACTTAATATTGTTTTGTGACTACATTTAAGAAATATTTTTTAACTTAATAGGAAGAAATCTTAATTAGATTTAACTGTTATTTACTCAGTAAAAAAGAGATTTATTATTTTTCATTGATTAACCAATTTTACGTTACAGAAAAAGTTTATTCATTTTCATTTTTTTGGAACTCATTTTATGAATGGACAATGGGTACATTACCATTATTGCTTAGATTTGTTAATTAAGGAAATGAACATAATTTGTGGAACTTGTTAGTTTGTGTAAATAAATTAAATTATTATTAAAAAATAATAAATAGATTGGTTGATTAAGGAAATTAACCTAATTTGTTTTACTTGCTAATTTGTTTAAATAAATTAAATTATTATTAAAAAATAATAAATTTTAATCTATAATGTTAAACTATAGAAATTTTGCATTTTTTTTGTGAAACTCAAAGTAATATGGGTTTGACAAAAAAACCTAATACATTATCTATTGCATATAATAGGGATGATAAGGGAACTTAGATAGTATTTTCAGTTTGGCATCATTTATGTTATTGTTGGGGATTTTACATTGTTGAGGCTTATACTCATTATTAGAAACCACTCTTGCACACGTATATTCTGGATCTGTACAATAATTCAGTTAGAGATAATTTCACTTAAATGCTATAAATGTGATTTTTATTGTTAATGTTTATTTTCCAAATAATTAAAGGTGTTGATTAAATTGGGAATTAATAAAATTTATGAATGAAATATGCAAATATATTAGATACTATTTAAAATATATTCATAATTAAATATCATATAATTGGAAGTTCTAAATTTATTTTGATACTTACAATTAAGAAAAAATAAATAAAATTTAGCAAATGTATGAAGCATCTAATTTAACTCCAATGAAGACTTCTATAAATGGTATGCAATGGTTAGGAACCATTATCATTAATAATTTTCAAATGTCAGAAGTGGTGTATCATGATATTGAAAGTGCAACAAAAATAATGATAAATCATATAAAACCATGGATAGACATTCTAATAAATTCAAGATTTTTAGTTTTCCATTTCTCAAACAATTTTGACCAAGAATGTAAATTTGACTTGATGAAGTTGTTCTTTCAATTGTAATTGTAAATCTAGCTTCCAAAATCAAATTGTCCTATTGCAACAATTGGCCAAATTCCTCTTACTTCCCATCGTTTTGGCAGAATAATGCATATCAATCCCAATGGCAACCCTTGACTTCATAGAACCATAACTGGCAGTCAAGCTAGGAAAGACCTATAAATCAACCAGCAGGAACAATCCCCCTACCTCAACCCACACTTCCAGCACCCTACACATTACAACAGAACCCTTAGACCAACCTACGACCGCAGCTCCCAGCCCAACCCAACCCGAAACCCAACAACAAACCAGTTCAATCCGTGCAAATTATTGAAGGACCGGAGCCAAAAACCGAGTTAAGAGAGTGCAATGAGCTTCAATTAAGATCTGAGCGGATAATAGAATTAGAGGGGGGTAAAAATAAATAAATTGAAGATCAATTACCTATAGAACAAGCACCACAAGTGGAGAACATGGTTAAACAGAAAACTCATGATCAAATGATCACCTCTTCTCCACCATTCCCAGAAAGATTAATCATACCTCGCCCAATAGAATACCCCAATTTTTATCTTCTGGGAGAACTAAAAAATTGTGTATAAAAATACCGCTCCTCCAGGCTATTCAGGACATTCTAATTTACGCAAAAACTATTAAGGAATTGTGTATGAAAAAGCCAAAGAGGAAAATAAAAACAACCCCAACTGTCCAGTAGTCGGTACCTTATCTAATTTACTATCAAGCAGAGAAACACCTGAAAAATATGAGGACCCAAGAAATCCTATAGTCACTGTGCAAATAAATGGATGCTCCTTCCCCAATGCATTAGCCGATTTAGGAGTAGCAATCAATATTCTTACAACCACAACTTGTCAAAAGCTTGGCATTACATCCTTGGACCCAACCATGACCTTGTTGGAACTCGCTAACCAATCGGTAGTCAAACCAGAAGGCACATTACAAGATGTAATGGTGTCAGTAGACTCCTGGGAACACCCTACAGACTTTCTGATCATCAATCCTAGAAACCGACTCGATGGACATCCCATAATTCTAGGTAGACCTTAGCTAGCAACCACGAATGCTTACACAAGTTGTTGAACATCCAGCATGAATATAGCAAGAGGAAGCAATGTGAAGAATTTAGCCTTATATCCTCCAGCTCAGCCAAGTTTAACAAGAATAAAAACCAGAAAACAACCTATATCATATCTAACTGAAAACATTAGATCACTGCTAACCATAGAAGATGCTCTCTAATTTAAGGGAAAAATAGAAGATGACATCATTAACACTTACATTAACCAACCAGATGTCGTATCCCATCTAAAATGTCACATGATCGAAGTAGCCCTCGATAACAAAATAGAAGGAGATCCCTTAAAAGATATTAACGATCAATCAATACCAACAACTTCTGTTTATAACAACAAAACCATAGAAATTGAGCTAGGAAAAACTTTGAATATTAACAAAAATTTGACTGTTGACCAAGAGCAGAAGCTTGTTCAACTCCTGAGAAAATATAAAGAGGCCTTTGCATGGGATTACCGGACATGAAGGGGATTGATCCCCAACTATGCATGCACCACATTTATACAGAGAAAGATGCCAGGCCCATTCGAAAACCTCAACGAAGGTTAAATCCTCATCTTAAAGATATTGTTAAATCCGAACTACAAAAATTGTTAGATGTAAACTTCATCTACCCCATATCTGACAGCAAATGGGTCTCTCTATTAGTAGTAGTGCCAAAAAAGAATGGAAAGTGGCATATATGTGTTGACTATAGAGAGCTTAATAAAGCAACCCAAAAAACCATTTTCCCCTTCCATTCATTGACTAGGTCTAGGACACATTGGCAGGAAAAAAAATTATTTTCTTTCCTAGATGGCTTCAGCGGATACAATCAAATTGAGATTGCCCCTGAAGATTAGGATATGACTACCTTTACCCGCCCTTGTGGAACATTTTCTTACAGGGTCTTACCTTTTGGGCTGTGCAATGCACCTACCACATTCCAGAGGGCTAACTCAGTATTTTTTCAGATCTGATAAATGAAGGGCTTGATGTGTACATGGATGACTTTACACCTTACGGAGATGACTTCGAGCCAGTGTTACAAACATTAGAGAAAGTTTTGCAAAGATGCATTGCCACCAGACTCTGTTTAATCCATGAAAAATGCCACACGATGATGACCGAGGGCCTCATCCTGGGTCACTATATATCAGTAGCTGGAATACAGGTAGATCCAACAAAAAATCAGATAATTCTTTTAATACCTACCCCTTCCACACAAACTGAGGTACGTAGTTTCTTGGGATTTTATGGCTATTATAGAAAATTTATAAATAATTTTTCTCAAATTGCTACACCACTATATGCATTAACATGAAATATTGATTTCATTTGGACTGATAAATGTGATAGTGCTTTTGAAGATTTAAAATGGCTTGTATCAACAACCCCAGTATTAAGGGGCCCAAACTGGGATTCGCCATTCCAGATTTCATACGACACTTCAAACACAGCCATTGGAGCAGTTCTCAACCAGGAGGAAGATAAAAAGCCATATGTAATATACTATATCAACAAAAATCTATCTCTTGCTGAATTAAATCATATTATTACTAAAAAAGAAGTTTTGGCTGTAATCTATGCTATCAATAAATTCAGACATTATATAACAGGATACCCTATGGTTTTATACACTGATCACTCTGCTATTAAATATCTAACTAATAAACCTGTTACAAATGGAAGAGTGACAAGATGGTTGATTCTTTTGCAGGAATTCGATATCACTATCAAAGATCGACCAAGAAAAGAAAATCCAGTAGTAGATTTTCTTTCACGAATGCCAAAGACAGATGACTTGGCAGCAGTAGAAGACCAGTTTCTTGATGAACATTTATTTGTTGTAACTGTGAAAAAACCGTGGTATGCGAATGTCGCAAATTACTTGGCAGTGGGCAAGTTACCCAAGCACTTGACGCCTAATGAAAGAAAACAAATAGTAAAGTGCAACACGTGATTCTCTTGGATCGGAGGCTATTTATTTCATACAGGGGCCGATATGCACAGTAGAAGATGCATCAGGGAAGAAGAGATCTTTGACATCCTGAAAGATTGCCACGATGGGCCTTGCGGCAGACATTTTGCAGATCACTGGACTGGTCACAAGGTATTACAGATGAGGTATTATTGGCCCACCATTTTTAAAGATGCCAAGAAGTTTGTCCAGGCATGCGACAGTTGGCAAAGAATGGGATGCCCTGGGCAATCTGATGAGATGCCCTTGCACCTGTAGATAGTCATTGAACCTTTTGAGCGATGGGCGTTAGATTTCATCGATCTAAAAAACCCATCATCTAATCAAAAGACATATATATTAGTTGCAACAGAGTATGTGACTAAATGGGTGGAGGCAGAGGCACTACCAAGGGCAACAGAGGACTCGGTAATCCACTTTATTTTCCAACTATTTGTGCGATATGGCTTGCCTAGAGAGGTAATTACCGATGGAGGACCATAATTCATAGGCAATAAGATCTCTGCAACATTAAATAATCATCATATCATACACAGAATCACGATTACATACCTCTCACAGGAAAATGGCCAGGTAGAAAGCACTAATAAGGTAATTGAGGCAATACTAACAAAGACAATTGCATCACATAGACATGACTGGGCTACCCGATTACTCGAAGCCTTGTGGGCATACCGCAAGACATGGAGAAATACCATGGGATATTACCCAAATCAACTAGTGTTTGGCAAAGAACATATCTTCCCAATTGAATTTGAAATCCACACATTGAGGATAGCTCAGGAGGTAGGCTTGGACTTAAGCAAAGCACATATTAATAGGCTACATCAAATCAATGAATTGGATGAAATCCGGCTAACAGCTCTTCAACACACTGCACTAATCCAACAACAAAGAGCGAAATGGCATCATGCCCTTATCAAAAAGAAGATCTTCCACGAAGGAGATTGGGCACTCCTATATGATTCTAGGTTCCAAGATTTCCTGGGAAAACTCTAGACTAGATGGTTAGGACCTTATGAGATACAAAAGGTGCATAACAATGGCACCCTCACATTAGCCACCATTGATGGGTCTGGCTAGTCTTTTAAAGCGAATGGACATCGAGTACGACTCTATCACAAACCGCTTACCAAGGAGT
Organism: Pinus taeda; assembly: GCA_000404065.3. Lineage (NCBI taxonomy): Eukaryota > Viridiplantae > Streptophyta > Pinopsida > Pinales > Pinaceae > Pinus > Pinus taeda. The sequence continues at coordinate 6,441 of APFE031449593.1, read as the reverse complement.
CCTTTGCCAACAATTACGGGAAGATTCCACCATACAGATTCTTACTGAGGAGGGAAACTTGTCCTTAGCATAGACCCAGTGAATAATTCATTTGTTTTTGAAATTTGTACATAAAATTTTCTTTCTATGTTGATTGAATTTGCTTGTATAAATTGTCTTTTTTTCTACTTTTCCTTTGATGTTCCCTCTAAGGAATAGTTGTTGTTCCCTTTAAGGAATAGTTGTTGTCCCTTCTAAAGAACAACAATGATATTATGGATTCTCGTCATGTTGTTCCCCTTTAAGGAACAATTGTTGTTCCTTCCAAAGAACAACTGTTGTTCCCTCTATGGAAGAACAATTTTGTGTACAGATTTTCGTGTTGTTCCCTTTAAGGAACAATTGTTGTTCCCTCTAAGGAACAACTGTCATTCCTTCTAAGAAATAGCAGTTCCCTATATATTTTATTTTCATGTTGTTCCCTTCAAGGAATAGTTGCTTTTCCCTCTAAGGAACAACTGCCATTCCCTCTAAGGAATAGCAGTTCCCTATATATTTGATTTTCGTACTATTCCCTTTAAGGAACAGTTGTTGTTCCCTCTAAGGAACAATTTTTGTTCCCTCTAAGGAACAACAGTTTCATGTGTATGTGTTTTCTTGTTGTTCCCTCTAAGGAAATTTGTCGTTCCCTTTAAGGAACAATAGTTTCGTATGGATTTGTTTTCCTGTTGTTCCCTTTAAGGAACGGTTGTTGTTCCCTCTAAGGAACGGTTGTTGTTCACTCTAAGGAAAAGTTGTTGTTCCCTTTAAGGAACAACTACTATTTCCTCTAAGGATCAACAATCCCATATGTATTTGTTTCTCACTGTTCCATCCAAGGAACATCTTATGTTCCCTTTAAGGAATAGATGTTTTTCCCTCTAAGGAACAACTGTTGTTCCCTCTAAGGAACAACTATTGTTCCCTTTAAGGAACAACAATTTCGTGTATATTCTTTTTTTTATCCCATCTAAGGAACAACTGTTGTTCCCTCTAAGGAATAGCTGTTGTTCCCTCTAAGGAACATCAATTTCGTTTGGATTTGTTTTCTCATTGTTCCCTCTAAGGAACATCAGTTTCGTTTGGACTTGTTTTCTCACTGTTCCCTTGAAGGAACAATTGTTGTTCCCTATAAGGAATATCGGCCGTTGTTCCGTCTAAGGAACAACAGTTTCATTTTCATCTGTTTTTCCACTATTCCATATAAGGAACAATTGCTATTCCTTTTAAGGAAAAATTGTTGTTCCCTCTAAGAAACAACAATTTCAAGTCTAATTACTTTTCTGTTTTCGTTGTTCCTTATAAGGAACAACTGCTGTTCCCTCTAAGGAACAATTGTTGTTCCCTCTAAGGAACAACAATTTTAGTGTGCAATTTTTCTTCATGCTATTCCTCCTAAGGAACAACTATTGTTCCCTATAAGGAACAACACCATCATGTATATATCCTTTTGCTGTTCCCAACACGGAACAACACCATCCGCGTGTATTTTTCATTCGTTGTTCCTTACAGGGAACAATTACTGTTCCCTTTAAGGAACAACACTCTTTGTGTGAGGTTTTCTTTAGGAAATAAACACTTTGTGAATATTATTTCACTTTTTATGACCCTCTATCAAGCACAAGGGTACAAATATATATGAATGGATACAAATCTGAGGATTACTGGAACAAGAAAGTATTGAATATTATCATCTTTAAACAATATTGCTTTGTATTGATTGAAAAAGAATCAACACAACCATCTATATCACTTCACTGTCCTCATTTCCATTATAAATCAAAGAGATTGATTACTTGTGCCATGCTGGTTCTTCCTTAAACCCTATAATTCTCTTTGTTCATTATCACGAGCCAGTCTACCATGATCATAAGGAAGAAACAAAGTGGCATTCCCACTATGGCCACCACACTAGGGATATGATTCAATGGATGAATCAAGAAATAAAAAGTCCTTGCAACAAGAGGTCTCATCACAAGCTGGCCTACCCACCTTTTGCTCCTTCCTAGTGAATAGCAATGTGTTCATCTGGTCACCAAGCCAACATATTGGTCTCCACTCTAATATCATAATGCACTTTCCCTATTATACATAAAGGACCATGGTTCCAAAGGGTTAGAAAGCAACTCTGTCAAGGCTATAGATGCCTGCAGGCAATAGAAGCTCTGTTGATGGTATTGAAGTCATATTTCCAACATCAATAGTTATTTTAAGTCCCTTTCCTTATTTGGTATCTTTACTACAGAGCGATTATGTTCCTAATTTATATTGAACCTTTATGCATGGATATCTTCTAAAAAAATCAATCATAATAAGCTTTAAGTGGAATGATGATGGTAAAGTATATTTTTTGTGTCAGATGTCCTTTTTCCCTTTTCAAAATCACCTCATAGCATCTCTTCACTAATTGATACATTGATTTTAGCACTCTGATATCTCTTGCGATCCTTTCATAAATAGGTGTACCTTACCATTCCCATCATCCCTGTATGTCGCCACCAGCATGATTTTCCTTCATTCACTAGGTCGAAGGCGACCTATCATTTCAAAGGGGGGCGAGGGTGACTCTCAAACTACTTATGCATGTGTGTCAGTCCTTTATTTGGTTATGCCGAACTATATGACATTCCATAATAGCAAGTATTTAATGGTATTTATGCTGAAAAATATCATCCGATATAATGATCATAATGAATTGCTGTTCCATCGCTGACTCTGTCTATTGCTGTGTTACCTGTGCTAACTTATAGTGTGTAGAATTCAGGCAATATGGGAGGAAGAACAATGCGTAGGGAGCCACTAATACTGCCTATTTCTGATGCCACCAGAGAAATTCTGATATGGTTAATAACTTATCTTCTAAAAAATGTAGAAAAAGTGAAAGAAGAGATGACATTATAGATATTGTTATCCTTGCAAAGCTTGTAGAAGTTATAATACCCACAATTTTGTGCCTTTTTGTGAAACTGGTAGGGCTCGACAAATATCACATCTCAACAATAGAAGGGTGTAAGATCACAATCAACTGTATAAATGAATGGTCTAATTGTAAATCTGAGACAACACTACAAACATAAAGTAGGTACTGCTTCGTGGACCCATCCAATATGATATGGTTGGAGATGAGTGGTAAAAATTTGGAATTCTTCAATCAATTGTTGAGAAAGCAGGTTCTTTTTGTTTCTATTTTCTATGATTAATTGTGCAATTTGTTGCTTGATCTAGAAACAATTAAGTGATGAGAGCTCCATTCTTCTATGATTAATTGTGCAAGTTGTTGCTTGATCTATAAATTGTTAAGTGAAGGGAGCTTCATTCTTGTTCTCATAGTAGCTTTACGCCATGAGAACCCACTAAGGGTGAGTGGAGGTTGAATTATTAACATGAATATCTAGGTATTCATCATTAATGTCAACACTTCACAGTTGTTTGATGTTGTTCAATAAGAAAGGCATTGAGCATTTTTTCCTACAAGTCACATTATTCATTATCAAAATGACAATATCTCCAATGATAAAATTGATGTTTCTTCTTCCCTTCGCCAATCAAACTAGGTGTTTCTTGATTGTGAGCAATAGCAAGCTAGCGTCTTTGAAGATATTTAGGAGGGATGTTCCAATAAGGAAATTGGGAAGAGTTTGAGCTTTGCATCGATGTGAGAAAGAAAACTTAAAGTATAGTTTATGCAAAAGGGTTTGTTGTTGTTGTTTAGGGAGAACAATATTTTTGCGAGTGGGACCATTTCATTTTGGTATCAAAGCTATGATATGCTCCAAGAAGAGATCAAATTTGAATTTTGGATGCCTTGGATGAAATATTATACTTGCGATTATGAAGTATTTAATTCAATTGTCTGAACTGTATTAGGGCTTGATTAATTCATCAACATATAGGTGTTGACATATGAGAGATTACATTTAGGTAAATGACATTTTGAGCAAATGTGGAAAAGGAAAGAACGAATTATGAAGCCCACAAAAAAGAATTAACAGTGGAGTAGGAAGAGAATCATTAAGATTTTGAACTAATTTCATAGCAAAACTAGTAAATATCTTTGTGATAAAAAAAGAAGATATGAACATGAGAAGAAAATGTTGTAGATACGTGTCCAAGAGTGTTAACACAAGCTCATCTTAACATTCTTATGGTTGATGCCAACTACCTAATTGTTTGGTAGATTCTAAAAATGTCAGTAGTTTCAGAAATAGAAGTTTAGGCATTGACCATTAGCAACACGAGGAAGGTGGGAACACCCATTGTCATAGTGCTTATCAAAGGACAATTTTTACCTAGATGACATAGATAGTGCTTTTATTACTATTTTTAGTTAGATGACATGGATTGTGTTTTTATTACTATTCAATTTTTACCTAGATGACATGGAGAGTGCTTTTATTACTATTTTTAGTTAGATAACATGGATTGTGCTTTTATTACTATTTTTAGTTTGATGAACTGGATTGTACTTTTGTTGTGTAGCTATTAAAAAAAGCTAAAAAAAAATGTAAGAGATAATCTGAGCCCTCCGTTGCAAACAGAAATGGCATCATTTAAAAGATAATTTGAGTCATCGGTTGCAAACAGAATTGGCATCATCATCATCTACGAGATAACCAGCGTTGTAATCCTAGCGCTCCGCTCTTATCGAACAGGTTATCTCAACGGTCAAGGATGTTAATCGCTTTAATTATATTCAATTTCTGGATTCATATTGGCATTGGCATTGCAGTGCCTCTACTCCTCTCCTCGGAGTTTCCTGGATTGTGTGGTCAGCCTAGTGCGTCTGGTGTGTCTGGAGGTCCATATGTTGTGTGTGTGTATGAATGTGGTTTGGTCTCTGTTGTTATGTTTGTTTTCGTCATCTGTTTGGTGTGTGTCTGTCTGGTGTGCTTGTATTCTTTGAGAGGCAGAGGCGTGCTTGTGTTCCTTGAGATGTACAGAAAGAGGTAGGTAGCGCGTCAATTATTGAATCAAGACAACTCTGCCCAGGGATCACAGTTAAATGCGCATCTGTCTGACTCGATGACAGGTAAATGAGGCATTCCGGTAAATTTATTTTCAAACTCTTTGTATGGATCACTCTTATTATGAGTTGTGGGTTGCAAACTAGATTAGCTAAATGAGAGAGGAATCAATTTGATTTTTAGAAAAATCACTGGCATAGCTCGATTCCTGTAAATAAATTGAGATGTTCAGTGTTGTTTGGTTTTTTAAATTAGATCTTCAACATCGCCAATTTGCGCATAAATGGAGAGAAACAGGGCCGGCCAATATCGCAGTTGGATCTGAGCGGTGACCATCGTCGAATAATGTTCACCGGGAGCGTTTTATTACGCAGAGCCTGTGGTTTCTTCGTTTTTAGATCAGATTCTCTGCATCCATGGTGAGGCGGTTTCTTGGTTTTTTAAATTAGATCCTCTGTATTCATGTTTCTTGGTTTTTATTAAATTAAATGTTGGGCATCCACGGTGAGGTGGTTTCTTCGGTTTTTAAATTAGATCATCTGAATCTGAATCCATGTTATTTGGTTTTTTAATTTAGATCATCTGAGGCGGCATCATAAATCTCTCGTTGCATAGAAAGCGAGAGAAATCGGGCATGCCTTTCGAATATGGTCGGCGTCGAAGCAATTTTCTGGATGAGAAGTTCCTGAGAGCCTGGTGTTAAAAGATGGAGTTAACAGCGACCCTTAGCTTACCTGGTTTTGTTTTGAAGGGCGTAATTACAGCTTCGTATATGGTGCATAGGCCGGTGCTTGCTCCAGAACTGGTTTCTGCGTTGTTGCGGTGGACTTACGATGGGTTGTTCGGTCACAACATTTGTTTTACGCATCGTCTCCCAATGCACCGTCTATTCTCCCAGATTATTCCTGCTACCTAGGGCTTGAGCAACGTTGTAACGGTTGCAAATATCATGTCTATCAATGTCGATTCATCCCTCAGAGGTAAGCACAACATTTTCTTGACTGACTCTGTTTTAAAGTCATTGTCAATTGCATGTGTGATTAAGAGATTGTTCAGATTGAATTGAATTTCTTGTAAAGTGGGTAAGTTTCTCTGTTATCTTTCTGTCTGCTTAGTAAATAATATAAGGGATTGTTTATGCATTAGCTATTTCTAGATTGTTTATGCATTAGCTACTTCTAGATTAAGCATATTAAATCTGAGGTCCCCAGCAACGCTCTTCGGTGATTTATTTTATCATTCACTGATGCAGAGGCTGTTGGGTCACTGTTGTATAGGTAAATCCCCTCTACGGATAGAGGCGATCCCTACTAGCCCAACAGGGGTCTAGCAACAATCGAACAATGCTACACCGCAGGTTCCTAGTTGTAATTAACAAGTGGGTGAGAATAACCTACTTGGATTCCAACGCTTGTTTGTCGAAGAGATACTCCTCTCGCTCCTTCGCTCCAGCCGATCA
>APFE031449591.1:182907-203281 GCA_000404065.3 Pinus taeda | reverse complement strand
TGCTTCCACATCCTCATCCTTGAAGAGTCTTCCCATTCGGTAAGGTTGCCATTTTTTAAGTGCATGTAGTATTGCCAACATTTCCTTCTCATAAATAGCTTGCTTGAGATGTAGCAGTAAAAATACCCAATCACCTACATCAAAACATTCTTCACTACGATGTTGATCTGCCTGTTGTTTCGTTTGATTTTGCATCGAAGTGGCGTTATCCTTTAAAAGTTGGAGAACTTGTTGTTGATGCTCGATGTGATTTTTCACTGCTTGAACATTTTTCTTCTTGATATGTCCTTCTATCTCTAGAGTTTGAGGAGTGGTAATTTCTTCCAATCCTTTACAAGATATGGTCGGATTCATTTCTTCTTTCTCGATGTGATCTTTCACTTCTTGCACCTTTTTCTTCTTGATATGTCCTTCTATCTTAAGAGTTTGAGGAGTGGTAATTCTTGCCAATGCTTTACAAGATATGGTCTGATTCATTTCTTCTTTCTCTGGGGTGGGGTCATGGCGTATATCCTCTTCTTTTGATGTTTCTTGATCCTTTTCTTCCTCCTCTTCATATTCTATGAAAAATAATTTCTTCTCAGCACACTTATCACCTTTAGTGCATTTGCTATCACAATTGTAACAAAGCCCTTTTTCTCTTTTTTCTTCCAATTGTTGTGGTGTAACCCTTGTAGGTTGTGGAAGGCTAGGAGAAACAACACTTCTTTATAGTTGTGAGGGGTATGCTTCCTTGTTTCCATAGTTTTGCTTTCCACTATGTCGCAAAGCCCTTTTTCTCTTTCCAATTGTTGTGGTGTTGCTCTAAAGAAGGTGTTGCTCTTTGTATCCTCATAATGTGCTATCATTTCCTCCGTGAAAATTGACCACGTAACAAGTTTTTTACGAGAACAAAGCCCTTTATACCATAAAAATTGATCCGGTTCTAAATATGAAGATGCAATCCATACCTTTTGTAACAGTGGTACACCATGTAGATCAAAATATTGCTCCATCTGACGTATCCAATTTACCGGATCCTTGCCATCAAACTTCTTCATTCTTCTTTTTCTTGATTTTAGGAGTCGGATCTTGAAACGACTGTAACTCTGTACTTTCAAAATCTTAAAGTTTGAATTGTGACTTAGTAGCCCTCTGATCCTCTTTCCAATGCACAACAGTCTGGATCCAAATTGGATTATCCAAGGAAGAGTTAATGCAAAATCTCCACCCAGTGACTGATTATAGACTAGTTCAGTAGAGCGAACTTGTACGATGTGCCACGAGTCACTGTTTCGACCCTTTGCTCTTACAAAATATATAGAAGAAACTACAGTCCATAACTCCTTATATACCTTCTTACTAAATTTCAATCTGATGCTCAGAGAGAAAGTTATGACAATTTTCCCCAGGTCACCTGTTTGGAATGTAATTCAGGAGTCTGCAAAAAGACCAACTTCCTCAGATCATATCTCCACAAATTTAGTGCAAAAAGCTCTGAAATTTAGACCTAAGATTCAGCACGATTTCTTCTCAAATGGGTTTTTTTTAGCTTCTGAAACATCACAGAAAAAAGGTTATAGCAAAAATGCCACGCTGACCTGTTTGGAGCAGCGAAACCCTAGAATCCAAAGCTCTGATACCAAATGTTATGAAACTAGCTCACAAAAGATAGAAAAGATAGATCAACGCTTTAGAATTCAGCCTCTTCGAGGGGGAAACATCCTTTACATTACATAAATAAACAATTCTTGGATGATACAAATCAAAAGACCTCCTTTCTATATATAGGAGTCTAAGGGGTCATAACATAATCAGGGCCGACATAACAATAATAATGTAAGGGCACAATAATAACAATAGTGGGCTTCTATGGGGTACAATAGTAACAATATGGGCACTACGTGGGTACATCAATATAATAAGTGAGTTGTACTAATAACAATAGGGGTTACAATAGTAGTATAGGGGCCTAACACACAGACTGTTGGGTATGTTGGAAAGAGCGTTTCTCATATTTATGCAGCATTGGATAACAAACAGGTAGACCATCAAGCATATATCATTGAGATGGACGATAAGCTTTGTGATCAATTTAATTCTATTTTGGTTGGCCATGGATCTAATTATAGTTATGTTAGTCCTGACTTGGTGTATAAGTGTGGTTTGAATAAGGAATTGCAAGAATAAACTTGGTTAGTGCAGATGGCTATAGGTACAAAGAATCAAGTTCATCATTTGGTAAGAACTTGGGCATTTGATTTGAATGGTATGCCTACCATAACACATTGGAATGTATTACCGTTGGGATCATACAGTTTGTTTTTGGGCCTGGATTGGTTGTACCTACATAGAACCAAGGTTGATTTTTATGACAAAACCATTGAGTGTGTGGATGACAATGGGGACACAAGAGCCTTATAGGGAAAGAAGAAAGCCACATAAGTTAGGATGGTGACAGCTATGGAGGAAAAGCGCAATAGCAGGAAAGTGTCTGTTATTTGTCGTACATATTTCTAGTGACAAAGGTAAGGAAGTTGAGGATGCAGGTGTTTTGAGCAGGTACCCAGTTTTACAACAGTTTCAGGATGTTTTCCTTAAGGATATTTCAAAGTTTCCACCTCACAAGGAGGTAGACTTTTCTATTGAGTTAGTACTAGGGGCAGCTCCAACGTCAAAGGCACCTTATAGTATGAGTACACCTGAGTTGGTGGATTTGAAGCTAGAGTTGAAGTAAATGTTTGACAAGGGATACATTAGGCCAAGTGTATCACCTTAGGGCGCACCAATATTGTTTGTGAAGAAGAAAGATGGAACTCTTAGATTATGCATTGACTATAGGTAGTTGAACAAAGTGACTATCAAGAATAGGTATCTATTTCCAAGGATTGATGACTTGTTCAATCAGTTGAAAGGAGCAACAATGTTCTCGAATATTGATTTGAGATCAGGATACCACCAGGTACGCATCAAAGAGGGGGACACTTACAAGACAACTTTTCGGACTAGGTATAGGAATTATGAGTTTGTTGTAATTCCATTCGGTTTGACTAATGCATTAGCTACATCTATGTGCTTGATGAATAGTGTGTTGTGTTCGTATTTGGATAAGTTTGTTATTGTGTTCATTGATGACATATTGGTATATTCTAAAAATGAGGAAGAGCGTGATGAACATTTAGCACCAATGTTGAGGTTTTTGAGAGAGCACCAATTGTATTTTAAGCTCAACAAGTGCAATTTCTTTCAAAATGAGGTATATTACTTAGGACATGTTGTCTCCAAGGAGGGTATTGCACTACATCCGAAAAAGAAAAGGGTCATCATGGAGTGGGTAGCTCCCAGGAATGTGGATGATGTGAGATCTTTCATGGGGTTGGCAAGCTATTATAGGAGGTTCATCAAGAAATTTTCACAGATTGCTTATCCTATTACATCATTTCATAGGAAAGGTAAGAATTTTGAATGGACAAAGAAGTGTAAGGCCAATTTTGAGCAGCTTAAGTAGTTGTTGACACATGCACCAATGTTAAAAATTCTAGAGCTGGACAAAGAATTTGTAGTATGTACAGATGCTTTCAAGAGAGGACTTGGTGGAGTCCTTATGTAGGAATGACAAGTGGTATGCTATGAGTCACGAAAACTAAACAAGCGTGAGCAGAACTACCCGACACATGATCTTCAGTTAGCAACGATCATACATGCATTGAAGATGTGGAGGCACTATCTTCTTGGCAGGAGTTTTATAGTGATAAGTGATCACATTGGGTTGAGGTATTTGTTTGACCAACCGAATCTGAATGCCCAACAAGCTAGATGGTTGGCCACGATCAATGAGTTTGACTTCGAAATCAAGTTCATCAAAGGAAAGTAGAAAATGGTGGCAGATGCTCTTAGTAGGCGGGTACAGGTAAATCACTTATCAACTATGAGCTCAGATGGGACAAACTTACATGATAGGATCTTGTAGGAAGGTCAATAGGATGGCGGGCATATGGAGATTGTGCATAGGTTGCAATAGACTACAGGTGCAGGTACAAGTACATGTAGTGGTACAAGTACAGGTACAGGTGTAGGTGCACAGGATGTGGACTATTATCTTGCAACAGATGAATTGGTTAGATTTAGGGACAAGATATATGTGCCAGACAGCAGTGAGCTCAAGAAGGTGATCTTGAGGGAGTTTCATGTGAAACCATATTCAAGTCACCCAAGCTACCAGAAGACATTGACCACAATGAAGAAATTTATTATTGGCCAAATTTGAAGAAGGATGTAGCAGAGTTTGTGGCTAGATGTTTCAATTGTCAGTGCGTGAAGGCAAAGTGTAAGCATCTATGTGGATTACTATAGATGATTGTGATTCCATAATGGAAATGGGAGGTCATTTCCATGGACTTTATCACAGCTTTGCTGAGGACAGTGAGACAGGTTGACAAAGGTAGTACACTTCATTTCTGTGAAGTCTACATTCTCAGCGAGCGATGTAGCATAGGTATTCATCATAGATGTGGTCATATTGCATGGAGTTCTAAAGAAGATTGTGTCAGACATGGATGCGAAGTTCACTTCCAAGTTTTGGAAGGAGTTGTTTGTAGGTTTGGGCATAGAGTTGGGCTTCAGTACAACTTATCATTCGCAAACAGATGGACAAATTGAGAGGGTCAACTAGATATTGGAGGACGTGTTGAGGATGTACGTGATGCATCAACAACAAAAGTGGGAAGATTATCTTCCACTTGTAGAGTTCGCTTACAACAATGGGTATCGGGAATATTTGAAGATGAGTCTATTTGAGGCATTGCATGGGCGGAGTTTCAATATGCCCATTAGTTGGAGTGATCCCGTTAACAGGGTGTTGATTGGACTGGACATGTTGGCGAACATGGAATAGGAAATGCAGGTTATAAAGAAGAATTTGAAGGCAGCACAACTATGCAGATCAGAACATGTTGTTCAAGGAGTTCCAAGTTGGGGAATAGGTGTACTTATGCATCAAACTAAATAGGAACTCCTTACGGATTGGATCATATGTCAAGTTGGCACCATAGTTTTGTGGACCCTTCAGTGTTATTGTCAGAGGATTGGGGCAGTACCCTATCGACTTTCACTACCTCCGGCAGTGAAAGTTCATGATGTTTTCCATGTATCATTTCTTAAGAAGTATGTTAAAGATGTTGATCATGTGATTGACTAGTCTATATTGCAGGTGGAACTAGATGGATAATTCCAACTTGAGCCTTAGTGTATATTGTAGAAAAAGGTGCTCATTCTCCAGAAATGAGCAATTGAGAGGTTAAAGTGCAGTGGAAGCACTTTAGGCCCGATTAAGCTACATGGGAGATGGTGGATCAAATGCGGGCTATGTATCCTTCATTGTTTTTTGTTTGAGGAAAAAAGGTTTTGGTATGGTGTTTTTCTATATTTTTTGGTACATGTCTGATGATTTTTTGGTATATGTACATATGTATATGGATGTGAATACCGCCATGAGATATGTTATAAAGCTCTAATAAGCAGTATGAGTGTCATGTCATTTATAGTTGTCATGTTTTTATGTTATCATGTTGGTTTGCTTCTTAGTAGGGTGATGTTTGTAAATACTGCATGGAGCTATGTTATAAATCTCCATGGGCAGTATATTTTTTTTTTAGCGATTTTTCTGAGGTATAGGTGTGGTTGAACACCATGGACAGTATCCCCCAAGGGGGAAGGTTTTGTGAAAACCCTGGTGAAAATTCCATGTAATAAAAGTTAATAAAGGCAAAAATAATAACCACGGTTGATGGTACATTTAGTCCAAGTTGAATGTTGGGAAAAACATCCTAGTGGGTGTTCATTCGGTTATTATGGCTAAGGAAATTGGCAAAGGCAAATGGCAAAGGCTTTGGAAAGGCACATTTATTTATTTAAAATAAAGGAAAATAGGAGAAAAGGGAGGTGAAAGGTCACAGGTTGCATGTGAGGAGGAAATTGAAGGAAAATAATGGAAAATGAAGAAAATAGAGGCCTAATTGATAAAAAGGCTTCTGAGGATCAGTTTATAACCTTTTGTCATTTCAGTTTTGGAGCTCTCTCATTATTCTCTATCTCTCTCACTCTTGGACACTTAGAGTCTTGTAGCATTGGATCAAGAAAGGCAAAGAAGGCAAGAGGAAGGAAGGAGAAAGCAAGGAAGAGTAGGATCAAGCAGCTACAACAATATTATTTGCAAGTATCAATTTTCATGTGTATTTTCCTTGCTAGATTTGGCATGCATGGTATTGCATGTGGTTCTTTTGCTATTATGATATGGGTTTTTCCAGGTGTAACAACGTTTTCATCCTAGCCTTGCCATTTCCGGATAGCCATGGTGTGATGGGGGTTCTCAAGTTTTGGTTGAGCTGGATTGCTGGATGGATTTGAATTTGAGTGAGGTGGATCTCCAAATGATAGAGCACATGGCCTAGTGGTCCTTGAACCAGATTTTGGATCACAATAAATCCATTGGCCTAGTAACTTGATCCAGATTTAAACAGGAACGTAACAAATTACATATATAACCATAAATACAAAGATGAAGTAGAAATAACACTTCATTTCATTAATATCAAACACTAAAATATGCTTACAAAAAAATGGAAATAAAACTAGCACGGGCGATGGTAGTTTATCTCTGAGAAGATATGTGGCGGTTACATGCCTCTGAACTGTGTTATAGTGAGGCTCAAAGGCCTATTTATTATTTAGAAACAATGGAAAACCCTAAAAATCCAAAAATCTAACCCTAGGAGATGAAGCGCCAAACTATGGGCCCCATTTGGGTAAATTGGTACATTAACTTCTCGGGGTCATAACTTTGGCATATGATCTTCGTTTAACATGCATAATACTTCGTTAGAAATATCTATCTGAGGACTACAACTTTTAAATGACCAACAATGGCTTATTTGCAATGTTGGTCCCCATTTTCCCAAGAAACTTCATTTATGTCCTCAAAACTGCTCCAGAAGTTCAGGACCCGAAAAATTGCCAAAAATAGTAAATTGTGCTACAAATAAGGAAACTGAAAAACTGAAAGAAACAGTGGTGGGGGTCCAAGTGGAATAGGCAGGTGGCCACTAATATCCACTTGGATTATTCCTCCACCCTTAGGAAGCAATGATCCCCATTCTGTTGAGTTCCTCCATGTGATGAGGAAACTTCTACCGAACTTGGTCCCTGGTGAGCCACTTGCCCTGGTGAAGGAGTTCGCCTACTTTGACAACTCGATATAGTTAGATCCTTTGTTGTCGGGTGTTCTTGATCTGCGTGTCCATGATCCGATCAATTGTGGCTTGTTCCATGCAATCTAGATTTAACCCTATAGATTTGAGTTGTTCTACAATGTCTGATGTGTCTAGCAATAGTGGGAAGTATGGTCGAAGGCTGTCCACATTGAACACTGGGTACAAGCCAAGGAATGGGGGAATGTTTAGCTCAAATTTATTGTCTCCCACAACCTTGGTAATGGTGTAAGGACCATATCGGAGTGGTATTAGTTTCTGCTAGGCTTCGGTAAGGCATTCCTTTTGCAAATGCAACCAGACTTTTTCGCCCACTTGAAACTTGTGTGGCACCTGATGTTGATAATGTCACTACTTGTACTTGACATTTGATTTCTCAAAAATGTCATGGACCTGCTGGCAAATATGTTGGATGTGTTCAATGAATTTTTTTGCCTTATCAACTTTGGACTAGACATGAGCTGAATATGGCTGAGTAGCTACAAATGGCATGGCCACATCAACAAAACATAGTGGCTAGAATCCCAAGCCCACCTGAAATGGGTTGTGGCCAGTCGAGCTGTGGAGGCTAGTTATAGCTATGCTGGACATAGGGGAGGCTCTCCTCCCATGTGTGTGGATGCTTGGAGTTGTACATGTGTAGAATGTGTATGATCATCCTGTTGATGACCTCTGTCTGACCATCAATTTAGGGATGGAAAGTTGTGGACTTAGTGAGCTTGGTGCCTAGCATTGACTAGAGACAAGACCAAAATGTACTAAGCAAATTGTTTTCCTGATTTGAGATGATAGACTGTGGGATCCCAAAGTGTACCCACACTCGTTCAAAGAAGAGTTTAGCAGTGGCTTCTACTATGATATTCTTCTTGCAGACTGCCATAATGGCCATCTTCGAAAATTTGTCAATGACCACAAAAACACAGTCGCTGCCATGCTTAGTAGAAGGAAGACCCAACATCTAATCCATGGAGATGGATTACCAAGGTCTACTAGGGGTAGGACGTGGAGTATAGAGACCTTGCTTCTTGATAATCAGTTTGGCAATGGCGCAGGCATTGGAGGATCTGATGTACTTCTCGACATCATGTCAAAGATTCGGCCAATAGAAATGCTTTTGCAGTACTGCCACCATTTTCTCGACCCCGAAATTCCCAACGACCAAACTGTAGTGCGCTTCCCAAATCATCTTGGCATGCTCGGTTGAAGGAACACATAGGTGTCCTAGGTGGCATAAAAAGGCATCCTGGAGGTGAAAATCTGGAACTTGTTGACCCTCCAAGAGCGTCTGATATGTGTGGCCGAATTCTGGGTTGCTTTTGTAGAGAAGTGGCCAATCACAAGTATCCTGCCCACAAGAGTTGAGCACGATTGTTAACACCATGATCGATGGTCGATTGAGGCAGTCTATAACATTATTGGTGTTTCCCTTCTTATACTTGATATTCAAATGGAACTGTTGCAGGTATGTGGACCACTTCTGATGGCGATCATTCTGCAACTTCCCTTACATTTGTATGAACTGCAGGGGCTGGTGGTCTGTTTGGATGATTGTTTCCTTCCCCAAAATGTAATGCTTCCATTGTTGGCAAACTTGCACAATCGAATACATCTCTTTGTCATAAGTGGGATACTTCTAGACTGTGTCTGGAAGTGTCTCACTGTGATATGCCACTGGAAGCCCCTGTTGAGTAAGGACTGCCCCAATAGCATAGTCTGTTGGCTTGATGGGGCCTAACCCAGGTTCAAAGTTATTTAGCCAAATAAATCCCTACACTACTGGCCCTTTCAGCATCAGCCCACAGAGCACAGACTGAAGTCTTACCTGAAGCAGTATGGGGGGATGTTGGAACCAAGTTTCCGCACCCTTGAGATGTCTGAGGTGTCAATTTAGTGCAACTGTTCCTACCTTCGTGCAGGTCACTTTTCATACTATTCTGACATGTGAGACCTTCGTGATCTATTATAATCTCCTTCACACAGACCTAACTAGGGGTTGAGATGCTTTCGCGCTACCAAGGTAGCAACCTGCACTATTTCCCCAAACTACACTACATATCTTACTTATCTTCTTACAAATGTTAGTTAACTTCACGTAAATAAATATTCTACCTTGTATTCACTTAATCAACATAGTCATATATGTTCACACATCATATAAACAATATAAACAAGAAATAAATACACATAATTGATATGAAAAGTTCTCTTTATTAATGCTCCAACGGTTGTAGACTTGACTCGCCCTGCACACTCAGCTGCAGGGGTTCACGCACTTAGCTGTGGACTACTAGGCCTCTGTGCACTCAGTTGCAGAGCCTTCTCCTACTCTACGACCCAAAACTAGACTTTACACTTTAGATCCGACTCAATTCTTCATCATTCATTACCTTTATTCTTCGATCCCTTAACTTCTTAGAGCCTCACTCTATTCACACAATCCCATGGTCCGCGGACCATGGGTAGATCTCTATAGCCAACATTACATTACAAAATTAAGGGCAAACAACCCTATGACTCACTTAGAAGCTACGCACTCCGCGCCCACAAAATGTGGAGTCTTTACATCGGATTTACAACTTTTAACCAAAATCTGGGCTTTAAGCCCCAAAAATTCCCTTGGGGGATCCCACACCCAACAAGCCCCCAACACAAACATTGTGACTCACCCTCGAGTCAGTTTGTCAGTACAGATCTTTGCACGAAGACCTCCCAACTCTACTTGGATCGTTGCAAGATTGATAGCGCACTGAGCAGTTGCCTGTTGCACTTCCTGGACGTGTTGTTTGGAGACTGTTGTAGCTGAACTGCTTCCCTAAACCTGTTCCTGTGTTCCTTGCATCTGCACGAGCTTGGCTTCAATAGAGGCAATAATAATGTACACCTCATCAAAACCATTTCCTTATGTCGCGCAACTTCTACCTGTTCTTTGAGTGATTTTGCTTGCTGCATCTGCGTGAGCCTCTGTGTAAGGCCCACCGTTTGTGCAGTCCCTTTTACTTCATAATACTTCTATTGTAGCTTGCACGCTTCTATTTTCTAGGCACCGTATATTCAGGTCCTCCTACAGAGTAGTGAAAACCTCGAATGGCTCTTCAAATAGCCTTGTGCAGTCTTTCACTGCATTGTTGACCTCCACTACTGCCGCTATAATCACGCTAGCACACTGTTCCTTAACCTCTGGTAGTGTTGAAGGTTGCACCTTCAATTGTAGCTTGACTATTTGAAGGTTCAGCTCCATCTGAACCTTGGTCATCTCTTCCTTCGCCTCGCGCACCCCTACTGCTAGTTTTAAGATGCACGCCTCCACTAGTTCCTCTTCTTGGATGGCCAACTCCGTGACCATCTGGTAGGATTCCTCAACAACCTGCACTAGTTGTTGATTCTGTGCTACTACCTCATCGTGCTTCAGCCTCAATTGTTCAATATTGATGTGCTGCTCACTCATGACCTAGAGCGCGTGACCTTCCTTGCAGGCTCACAGTTCTATAGTAACTCCATCCTACGAAACATAGAGCATCTCCTGAGGGAGTGCAACCATATGTATTCCAAATCCCTTCAGCCCACTAACCATAGGCCTGTCAGCCTCATTTTCTATCATGAGTGCTCCCTCTAGCAACACAATAGTGTTGGTCACCCAGGTGCGTAGCATTTCCTTAGTCATGGCCGTGCCTACTGCGAGGCTGGTTGACATAGTCCTAGCCTGTGGAGTGCGCACCTGCAACTCCTGTATCTGCGCTCGGAGAGCCCCCAACACCATCTAGTGTTCCTTCGAGAACTGTTGGAGGGCCTCCGTGGTGATGTCCCTCACCATCTCCCCAATGTCATGCAGATCCCCCTCAGTGAGGGTGATCGGGTCAAAAGAAGTCTTTGAGGCCTTCGACTTCTTCCGTAGCCCCACCAGCTCTCTTGGGCGTTGTCATTTCAACTGCATGGATGCTGCGTGTGGGTCCTCGCCACCTTGCTCGGTATCTATTTCTTGTTCTGGTGAAGGTGAATTTTCTCCCCCGTGCTCTTCCTCAGCTGCCTTCTGCTACTCTTCTGTTGCCTTCGCAGCATCCCATGCCGCCTAGGCCTTTGCTACTGCTGCTTCGTTCCATCGCTTCTCTTCCAACTGCGTCATCCGCAGTTTTGACTCCTCTTTTTTCCTTTGTGCAACGAACTTCTTTGCTTCCACCATGGAGCTAGCTAGAACACACCACTTCAGCAACCATGACTCAAGAACGACGAATATGACATCCTCTATTGCCATATAAGGGAGCTCGTTCCATGTCTTTGCAAGGTCCTTCCGCGCCCTGATGTACACGTGGTGGAAGTCCACCTTGAGCTCCATGAAGCTCTGCAGACTATTGTAGATAGTGGGCGATAATCATAGCTTGTGATTAATCCCCGTTCTGATGTTCATCTCCATGGAAACCCAGAATATCTTATTGTCCCTAATTCTCTGCGCATCTCTGGTTGCCCACAATGAAGCGTACTTCGCTGCCTCTGGAAGATCCTGCACAATTGTTGGGAACTGGTTGTCCTTGAGTAATTCCCAAGCCACCAACACTGTGGATAGCGGAAGCCATGCATAGTGGAAAGTCTTCCCCTGCTCCTGTGCCTCTCGGTAGTTTTTCAGGAACTCTCTGCATAAGTAGTATCCCAGTTAAACTGGACCCCTTTTGCACATTGTGCGGCAAGTGCAACCACCAACGCGAGCACCTCTTCTGCATAGCACTTCCGCATAACCTTCCCAGCCAATATCTGCATCATGACTTTGACTGCAGTGTTGTTATTGCTGGAAATAGCGTACCCCCTCTTCTTCTTCTCCAGCTTGAACTTCTTCTTCATGGCCTCCACAATGGCCAAATTGTCACTCTTACCCTCTGAGATATTCGTTGGGTCCTCCCCCTTACAAGGTAGTCCAGTCATTCTATCAATTAGGTGGTCAGTGATGGGGATGGGCTATTCCATCCACAAGCACCCATCATGCACCAGGTAGAGCATTTACCTGATGAAAAAAATAGTTACTAAGGCACAATGGTAATGTGGTACCCATAGTAGATTTAACAGTCCTGCCTTCTCCACACTTCATAGCCATTGGCACGACTCCAACTCTATAACTCCTGACAGTGTGTTTTTCTTCTGGCGCATAAGCTGTGCGGTTGCTAAACATGGGAATTTCTCGTGGTCCGCAAGATCCCAATCTTCAAATTTTAGAACCGGAACTCATCCCCAGTGCGCTCCATAAAAAATGATGTCGTCGGGGAGCAGCGGAGTCTGCAGAGAGATTTTGCTCTCATATAGGTCTTTGGGCACCCTTACTTTCCCCTTCTGTGGAGGAACATACATGGGCAACCTACTCAGAGGGTCCGCACCCTGGGTTTCTACCTCCATCTCTACGTCCTCCTCCTCTTCTACTAGGATTTCTTCGAAGTCTTCCTCCTCCTCATTGGCTTCCGAATTTATCACCTTCCCCTTTTCTTTCATGGTGAGCCTCGTCCTTAACGGATTTCTAAGGGACACGCACACGGGGACCATAAGCTGCTTGTCTTTCTTGGGTCTCAATGTGCGCAATGATTTAGGGATTTCTGCAACTATCCCGACACTTTCTTAGGGTTCTCCTACCTCATGGCCTGCACGGCCTCCTCAGCGGTCATTGCTCCAGTATCCATGGCTTCCTCAGGCACTATCATACTGCTATTCCACAATTCTCTCAATAGCTCAGGTAAGTGCTCAAACAATGCTTTTGACTTCAAAAGATCAAACAAATCTGGGTTCATGAATCTCTGGGTGCGCAATAGCTCAATTCTCAAATTGCCAAGTGTTGTTTTCTAGAAAACACTTTGTAATTTATAGTGCCTTTTGAATTCGAATTCGACCATTCCCCCCACTTTCGGTCCATTAATGCTCACTTGGCGATAGATTTTCCCAAATCTAGCCCATAAAGTCCTCCTTAATTGCCTGTCACCCACTCCATTTGGTCTCAAATCAAGCATCACATCATGAATAGTGACTGTAACTGTCACTTTCCAGTCAACCCGTGCGGTAGCGCAGCTACCCTTGCACTACTGCAGACCCTGTGACACTTTGCTACTGCATGCAGTCCTGACATCGTACAACTCCCGGGAAGAGTAGTTTATAGTCCTGCACCTCCTTTCAACTGCCTAGAGCGCTAAGACTGTGCTTCCTGTGGCTAGTCAGATGGTCGGGCCACCTGTATATGGCTTCAAACGACTACCGTTTACTTTTCCTGGGAAGAGTTCACCATTTAATTTCACCAACTGCATTGCGCCACCATCTGTGATTTCCTTAATAACATACGATCCCATCCAATGCATTCTGAGCTTCCCTATGAATTTATCAAACTTACTATCATATAACAACACAAAATTCACCTTCAAGGTGTGCAACTTGATATGTCGATCATGCCAGGCTTTTTCGCACTGCTTTTGTACTTATTGGTGGAATCTAGCCAAAAATCGTTCTTCTTCAATCTCCTCCAACTATGCGAGTCTCTCCTCCAAGGCTCCACGGTCCATCATACCTGTGAGCGCTGCTATGCGTAGACTAGGCATGATGTACTCCATAGGGATTATGGCTTCTACTCCATAGACAAACCTAAAAGGTGTTTGTCCCGTTAATTTCTTGCATGTCTTCCTACAAGTCCATAATATTGCGGGTACGCGCAGGTCCCAATCACTTCGCTACACATTGCATACCTTGGTCAATGCAGTCTCCAATACTTTGTTAAACGCTTCTACTGTCCCGTTAGCATGTGGATGATCTAGTGTTCTTTTATGATGATACACCTGAAACTCTTTCATCAGCCCGTTGATTGTCTCATTCAGGAAATGTGTACCCCGATCGCTCATCAAGATCTTCGAACATCCGAATCACATCAGTACGTGTTCAAACAAAAACTTCGTGGCTATCACAGCCGTGCAATATTTTACCGACTACGCTTCTGCCCAATGCATCAGGTACTCTGTCGGAATAATAATATCTCTCGCGCCTGCGTTTCCTTGAGGTTTGATAGGTCCTATAAAGTCAATCGCCCACTTTTCGAAGGGCTGCAACGTCATTTGTCGATTCAAAGGCATCTAGTCCCTCCGCAATGGCTTACCGATTCTTTGACATACATCACATGCCTAGAAATGTGCTTTTGAAGCCTAATGAAGGGTTGGCCACCACAACCTTGCACGGAGAATCTTCTTCGTGGTTGCCCTCCCTGCATAATGACCTCCTATAGCACCCCCATGAGTGTCCATGAGGATTCTACTTCGTTCAAACTTAGGTACATACCTTCGCAGTATCTTATCATTCCCCATATTTCATAGATGCCCCGCAATGACAGAAAAATCTGTCACGCGTACAATTAGTTCCTTCTTCTACTGGATAGAGTATCCTTTAGGTGCAGTTCCAGTTGTTAAAAAGTGAATTATATCTTCAAAATGTCCATCCGCTAAGTGCACAGTGAAAAGATGTGCGTTAGGTAGTCCTTCCTCCAAACTAGTAGGTTCTTCCCCTGTCTCGATGTGCGATAAGTAATCAAGTCCCGCATTCAGTCATCTAGGCTTCACAACAACTTCAAAATCGTATTCTCGGAACAATAAAAGCCACCTGCATATGCGCCCCCCAACACAGGCTTATTGACCAAGTATTTCAGCGCAGAATGATCTGTATACATCTTGAAGTGTCCCCTAGCAAGTAGTGTCGATACTTCTGGAGTGCAACACCTTAGCTAGTCCCTCGCATTCAGTGGTGGAATAGTTATTTTTTGCTGTAGATAATCTGCGACTCACGAACGCGATAGGGTGATCCAAGCCTTCTCTGCCATCCTGTGTGAGTACTACCCCCAACGCTATACACGATGCGTCAACATGAACATGAAATTCGTTCTTCTAGTTCGGGAAGACAAGAATCGGTGCAGTAACCAACTTCTCCTTCAATATATCTAGGCTTTTCCTACATTCATCATCCCAGAAGAACGTGACATCCTTCTTCAACAATTTTTCCATCGGCGCGGTGATTTGGGCGTAAATTTTGATAAACTTTCTGTAATACTCCGTATGTCCCAAGGTAGCGCGCAACTGTTTCACACTGCGCGGTGCTTCCAAATTCAAAATCACTACGATTTTCGCAGGGTCTACCATCAGCCGTTGTTTACAAACCACATGCCTGAATAGGTTCCCAAAAGGAACGAGGAACATACACTTCTTTAGGTTGAGTGCGATTTGGTATCTTCAGCATGTATCCAGCATCAAGCGCAGGTTCACTACATGGCACTTAACCAGCCCAAATACAGTCCATTCATCAAAATAGACCTCCAAGAACTTATGAATATATTCCCTGAACGCTGCAACAACCACACGTGAAAAGATAGCAGGGGCATTGCCAAATGGCATGACATTATATTGAAATCAACCCCACTCAATCGCGAAGGTTGTCTTGATCCTATCCTCTGGTGTGATTCTGATCTGGTGGTACCCTGAGAACCCATCAATGAAAGAGTATGCTTCCTGACCCCCTACATTGTCCAGCACCTCATCTGTGAACGAAGTGGGGAATGGATCATGTACACAGGTGTCATTCAACTTTCTAAGATCCACACATATTCTTATTTCGTCCTTCTTCTTCTTCTCTTGTACCACCATTGGGCTTAGCCAATCAGATGCCTCTACAGGCTCAATAATGCTTTTCATGAGCATCTTGTCTAATTCTACATGGACCTTCTCCTTGTATTTCAGATTTAGGTGGTATGACCTCTGCTTAACTGGCTTCGTGTCAGGTTTAACATGATCTTCATTACCCCTAAATCTTCGATTATTCCTTTCAGATCCATGAATTTAGTCGTGAATAAGTCTTGATATTCATGGAGTAATTCAGTGACCTTATCCACCATTGTGTCATCCCAATAGTCCCCAATCTTCGTGAATTTAGGTTTCGCCTCTGTACCAATATTCACCTACTTAGTCTTCACTAGCGCGGTTATGTCAGGGTTCTCGATTTGTGGTCCTTGAACCTCACATTGGCATTCTGTCTCTGGAATATTAATTTTCCACTGATCTTCATCCTCTTCCCCATCAGTTTCATTATAACATTCCAACGCCTAGCTTAACTGAGCATCCCATTCAGGTTGAATCAACTCTATCGTCTCCTATGGTATCCTAAAGATGGCTGCTTTTACTTCTTGTAGCGCTTCATCAACATTATCCAACCCATCCTCAAAATTGAAGGTCATCACAAACCCTTTGTGCAGAACATCCCATTCACTTGCCCTATGGCAGAGCTTTGTTTCTATATACCAGTTCATTGGTATAGCATCCAAGGTATGACAAAACAGGTGCACCCACTCAGGTTGTGGCTTTTCCCCATAGGCTGGCGTCCACTTAGCTAGATGTGTGGACGAATCATCATGCCCATTGTACTTTTCTGTGAATCACACCCTAGGCTTCCCAAATCATGTGCGCATCATTCTCCTACTTTCGCGCCAGTTTTCAAAGCTCCCTTTGTGCATACCCCACCATTTCATGGGTATAGTGCACAATACCAAATTCAAGGCCTAGAAACATTGCTTTTCCGGCACCTCCCTTTCAAATTTATCCAAGAAAGTATCTAGCTCACTTAA
Organism: Pinus taeda; assembly: GCA_000404065.3. Lineage (NCBI taxonomy): Eukaryota > Viridiplantae > Streptophyta > Pinopsida > Pinales > Pinaceae > Pinus > Pinus taeda. The sequence goes on along the minus strand of APFE031449591.1, from coordinate 186,427 downwards.
CCCATCACAAGTAGGCATATCTCACACTTTTGTCGATACGCAACACAGTGACCTGGTCATCATATTAAAATTCAGTGTTGTTACTTCGTGTAACTGATTCTGCCATTGCTTTATCTCCTCATCAAAATCCAAAGTACAAGAGCTCTCGCGCTCCCATGAAATCTGCCCATCCGCCGTGGGATTTACCCAATATTGCTCTCACGTTGTTATCTTGTAGATGCAATCCAAGTCATCATCACTTTCATAGTCGCACACTGGTTCTGTATAGCGCAATCCTTCAGCAAGGTCCAGGGGTATAACTACGCGTAGTGACTTTTTCTCAAAAATCATCTTGCGCTTCTTCAGATTAATCACCCCGTTCATGTCAGTGGCCCAATCTATTCCTAAGAGCGCGGGATAGGGATTGTTGTCATCAAAAATCTCTATCACTTCAAAGTCTGCTAGCGTGCTCACTCCCTCAATATCCACAGTGATTCCCTACAATCGTCCCATGGGTATTATTTTCTGTTGTTTCGCCATTCGCAGCTAAATAGGAGACCACTACAGCATAGGTCTCCCCATTCGCTCCCATGTCTACTTCAGTAGAAAATTCGCATCCGATCCTAAATCCAGAATTACTTGGTTCGTTTCATATTCTCCAATCTACGCGGTTAACCTCATTTCTCTTCACGTCCTCGTCTTATGATTTCCAATCTTCCAGACTATGTGCGGTTCTCCTGGTGTGGTCCCAACGCATTTGTTAATGAGTTCATGTAATCCTTTTACAGCCTTACTTTCATGCAGTAAATCATACATGTTTCAAGGAACCTCATGAGCATAGATGGGTCCATCTCTAGCTTCGGTCTATCTTTTCTTCCTGAAGTGGAAGCATCAACGAAGCCCTTCTTAGCTTCCATGAAGGTTTCTCTAGTGCGCTCCAAATCAAACTCTGCTTCTTTCGCCGGAGTTTTGCGAACCCAAGTATTATATTTTGGTTGTTTGCCTTTGTCATCTCCCATCATGATTCCACTTCGGAGCACAATGTTCACATTCAGGTTTTGAGTCGGGGGAGGTGGTAGCGCTCCCTTGTCACGTATCCTAGCTATCAGCGTAGGACAATATTCTGTCTCATGATCAAACAAGGTGCAATACAAACATGAAGGGCGCGTTGGATTCATACAATCATGGGCATAATGTCCTAGTCCTCCGTAATTGTAGCATATCAACTGACCGCGACCTCCTCCAGGTCCTCCTGCACCTCGGCCTCGTCTGCGCCCCTGAAATCCTGTTCGCACTATTCCTACATTCTGGTCTAGGGGCTGTGTTATGGCCTAAACTCTATTAGTGGGAGTTCTATCCATCATCAACTCATAGCTTCTACAGGTGCACTCATCGTGTCCCACTAACCTACAAAAATTATAGAACAACTGTTGCGAATTCTACATGTACTTCTGTAAAAAATGGCAGTTGTCTGTGGCATGTTTTCCAGCTATTTGACAAATCGCACACCACAAAGCATTCGATGTGCTAGGTCCTGCTTGCGCTTCCAATCTTAACGGCATCAGTCCTCCTCCCGAAGATAATTCGTGAAAACCAGGCAATGGTCCTTGTCAAGTCCCTAACCCTTGCATTTTACGCACCACACTTCTTCGCACACTTCTGGTCAAGCTATCCTATCCTGTTTCAAACTCTACATCTCAAGGCATAAATTCTTTAACTGCACGTGGATCTGCTGAACTCCTAAGTTAGGATCCTGCGTCGTGGTCTCATGCAACCTCATCACGATCTCTAAAGCCTCTACCTGAGTTGTTAGCTTTTGTTGTGATAACGCACTCCTTAAATGTGGTGTTAGTGACGCTACAAACCGTTATTGATGCTGTCCATCCATCAAATTAATATTAACTTCATGAATTGTACATTTCAACCTCTGATCCAAATCCCAAGGAGTCTTGCCTAGTTGCATCATAATCTCTTTGAATCCAATGATCGACTGCACTATAGACTTCGGCATGCTGAATTCCTTATTTAGCGCAATTTGGATATCCGCGATTGCTGCATTCGGATTATCATTAGAATGCTTAATATACCATGTCAGTGCACGATCCTACAGAGTGCTAACCAGCGTCTCTTTCTTTATATTATCATCTGCAACTCCTTGTGCTTCCCATACGACTCTTACAACAAACCAAAATTGGTCTAGATCCTCATTTCCCAATCCCTTGAGCACAGAAAACTTTATTGTACTTTCCATATTGAATCACGGTGGTCGTGGAAGTGGTATGGGTGAAGATGGAGGTGATGGCAGTGAAACTGGTGGCGGTGTGGGTGGGGGTGGTATGCGTGGAATTCTTTGCCTTATCAAATGGATCACACTTTGTGGAGAGACCTTCGCGAGTTCTTCCTCGTCCGCTCGCAGAGGTGAAATCAAGGGGCTATTTTATGGTCCCTTACTTCCTTCGTTTCTGTAAGCTTTTCCACTTTGCATAGCCTCAAACATCAATTTAACTACATAATCCTCTTTTCGCACAATAGCATTTTAATCCAAGTATTTAGAGATTTTACGTACTTACCTCGCGTTCCTTTGAGGAAGCGTCGATCTTCTTTGCTATAGCTGACTAAATTGTCTACCGCGAACTCAGTAATGAATCCCCCTATAATCTGATCGAGCCAATGATCAAAAACGTGTGCAATCTTATCCTCTATTGCTTCCAAACTGCATACTAACTTTGGGGTCCAAACAATAGGACCGTCGAGTTTCCACCTTCCTTGGTTATCTGCTAGCTTCATAATCCACTTGTACAACTCAGTAGGTGTTATCACTGTAAAAGTTTTTAAAATTTTGGACAACCCACATGGTTCCAAAGTTTTTGTGTTGGACATGGTCAAGTCATTTTTATGTTTTTAGAGTCTAAGTCATAGGGTTAGAGTCTCATTTCCATCATCAAATAAAGTTCAACAACCTTGTTTTGCTCCTTATGGATCCCATATCATGTTTAAAGTTTCATGTGTCTGGTCATTTCAAGCTTTTGAACGCGCTACGAAACTGTCTAGGCATTTTCGTAGCACAAAGTCCTGAAATTACACTACTTGCGCTACGAAATCAGGGATTTGTAGTTAGGAGTTTTTGTAGCGTAAAACCTTGAATTTACACTAGATGCGCTACGAAATCAGGGATTCATGAACAATCATGTCTAGTTGTCAAATCCAATAGAATCCGTTAAAATTTCATCATCAAGTGTCAGTCCATGAACCTTACTGTTTAGTCAATTTAGTGTTATCTAAATTGCTAGTATTAATTGTCAACCTGGGGCTCGTAAACTGATGAAGTGAGGGTGTACTATATGTACTTAAGTAACTTTCTTAGAGCTTTTGTTGTTTAGGGGGGTTGTTTATGATTAACTTATCTTCCTAAAATGGAATGATGTTTATAGACAAATGAGTGCAAGTGTGTGAAAGGTGATCTCTATATGAGTGAAAGTGTGTGTGATGGTGATTTCTAATTGCTTGCTGAATTTGTAAGAGAAAAGAACTTGAAAAAAAT